>JANHMN010000015.1:4539383-4571883 GCA_030674055.1 Rhabdomys pumilio | reverse complement strand
TGCTCTTGCGATCTTTGGACCCCTCTGCCCTCCTTTATGTCTCACAACTGTCCCTGTTTCCATCTCTGCATTGCCACTGCTACTGTTGCAGGAGCTTTGATAGATGTTATTCACAGAATGGTTGATATAATGTTATTTTTAAAAGAGTTTTGTCTTTCTAGAATTGAAAACAGGTATTTATTTCTACTTTCCTTGTTGACTAACAAGTGAAGAGATGCTGAAGCTTGGTCCTGGGATCCCGAGTATGCGAGGCAGAAGCTGGACCTCTGAGCTGGTTCCTCTTCCTGCGTTTTAAGACAGGAGTCACTAAGCTGCCTTGCACAGAGACTGCATTCATTGTGTGATCTTCCTTCCTTGGCTTCAGAGTAGCTGGCAGGGCAGGCTAATTTTGTTTGCCAGTAAGCTGTTTGAGAGAAGTCACCTTCTTAGGCTCTAAAGATGTTCTTATTTGGATTGTGAAACGAATCCTTTGGTGAAGGCTCAAAGCACAGGCCAGTGTGATGGCAGTTTTAAGGAAACTAGATTATGTAATATTTTCAGATTATGTTGCTTTAGTTTTCTTTATTATTATTAAGAGTCTTTCCAAACACATTTAAAGGATTAAGAGTGAATTGTTGGTTATGATAAGCTATTTGGCAATTCTTTAATCCCGGATTTCCCCCACATTTCTGTTTATTATACTGTAATAAAATGACCTTATAAAACTCACTAAACTTAATAAAATATAATTCAAATTCAAAATAACTAAAAAAAAAAGTATGCCAAAATGCTAAGTTTTGAAATTAAGTAAAAGTACTAATTGTCCCTGGAAGACTCGAGGATCGGCAGGGGTTTGTTTCTCCCTTCTATTGTTGTCAGATGAGATAGGATGGAGATACTCACTCTACTGACAGATGAGATAGGATGGAGATACCCACAGCTCAGAAACAGACACACGCAGTTCCCAAATAAGAGCCTTAGTGGACACTTTGAAAGTAAACGAACACCCCAAGCTTATTTTAAGCCCAAGAAAACAATCAGAACAACCAGATGAGTAACAAACATTTACAAAAATGAATAAATTGTTCTCAATTAAAGACTAAGACTCTGGGCTGGAGAGATGGCTCAGTGGTTAAGAGCACTGACTGCTCTTCTAGAGGTCTTGAGTTCAACTCCCAGCAGCCACATGGCAGTTCACATGGAACTGTCTGCAACTCCAGTTCCAGGGAATCCGACACCCTCAAACACCAATGCACATACAAGACAAATAAATTAGAAAAAATAAGACTCTATTAAACCACAAGAAAAAAATCCTTGTGTTTCATGTAACTTTTATGTGTCAATAGATAATCACAATGGTCACCGATAACAAAGTAAAATTTCCTGAGTCAAAAGAATAGTATATAAAATCAGAGTCAACACTTTAATTGCCCAGGAACAAGAGACATTTCTTTTCCTTGAGACTCATATCTGCAACTTTCCCATCTTGGGTTTATGAGTTTTAGGGAAATACATGTGAAGAAAAAACAAAATATGTATATCATACATTGACAGTACATTATTCTTCATATTTTACAAATTATTAATTAATTTCCCTCTCCCAGTTGTATCAGCCTGAAATATATTTGGTTGTATTCAAAAAATAAATCACAAATCTATAAAATATGCAAATGGAATAAATTTTTAAATATATTATTACAGAATATTTAACCTTAATATTCCTGTCTCTGTCTCTGTCTCTCTCTTTCTCTCTTTCTCTCTCTCTCTCTCTCTCTCTCTCTCTCTCTCTTTCTCTCCCTTCTTTTTCTTCTTATGTAACCCTGTTGGCCCAGAACTTTCCATATAAATCTGAGTGGATCTTGAACTCACAAAGCTCTGCCTGCCTCCACCTCCCACATGCTGGAATTAAAGACTTACATCGTAATTCTCCGCTCATCTTTACTCTTAAAGCTCTTAAATGAGTCTATGTCCTCTTCAGAATGGCAAAGTTGTGGTTTCCTGTTGAAACCAGTCTTTAGAAGTCTGGAGGTGTAGCAGACATGACTTAAGACCTCTCTGGCATCCTGCCTGACTATGCATTGATGTCCACTAACAATGTAAAACTATTTAGTCCATCTGAAGCAAGTGGGTAGAGGGAGAAGCCGGTGATAAAACTATCTCACATAAATTCAGTCTTGTACAAAGAACTCGAGGCCACACAGAGAACATACTTTTGTTTGAGACAACAGCCTGAAGGGGAATGGAGAAAGGAGGAAGTCATACCCTTATGAGAGGCTTTGCCACAGCAAAAGACACAGGGATTAATAGGTTAGGAGCAAAGGAACACTTAGTCAGAACAAAAAACGAGTAAAGGGAATTGTAGCTTGCTAGTTGGGGAGCCAGAGGCAAGTGTGCTTGATAAACTAGAGGAAACAAAATCTCTTTAATAAACATGCAACAGCTCTATACAGGTGCGAAGAAAATACCAGATGCAGTACAAGTATTTACATCAATGTCAAATTGTAGGAAAAAAAAAGATAAATAACCAACCAATAGACAAAACTTAAAAATATAAAATTGAAAATAAAATAAAAACACGTGAAAAATATTTATAATTAGTGACTGGGGCTCACACTTGAACTTAAGAAGCTATCCAAGGTTATAAAAGTATCAAAATGAAAGTATAAGGATGAAATGCTAATGAGCATATAGAAACCTGTCACCCCAAAGAGTTCACAATGAGAAACTTGAATAATAAACTATGATTCTATGTAATACATAACTCCTCAAAAACAAGAAATACACAAAAATTTGTGTATCTTGTATCAGTCACAGTAATAATAAAATTATTATTTAAAAGACAAGTAGTAAGACTTGTCTTAGACTAATTAATTAGACTAAGAGAATTACTAAGAAATCAGTGAAATACTTATTGTAAAATAAGAAACAGAATATAGCAGGGTGTACTGCTTATACCATTATATGCACTGTGATTGTGTGCCATTATTATATACACCATGATATATATGATGTTATTACATGCTCCGTAATTATGTGCTATTATTCCATCCACTGTGGTATATGTACTGTTATTGCATATACGCCGTGGTATATGTGCTATTATTGTATACATTGCACTATGTATGCTGTAATTATTTCAGAAAAAAGGTAGAAGGCAGATCACACTACATACAGTAAATTTCAAATCTGTGCAAGATTTTTGGTACTGCAGTGCATGTAATATCTGCATACTCTTGTCATATAGCTTAGAAATTCAAGAATTTCTGCTGTTTCTATGGCTTTTAAGTTATTTTTAACTCAGGCTATTAGGTAAAATATTTTTATAAGAATAAAAAAAGCAGACAGCAGCAGGAATATATTAAATTGTATTGTTAACAAACAAGTATTGCTACTTTTTTTCTCATGAAGCAAGAAGAAAAGTTTATGTTAGTAACTCCCAACTCTGTAGAACGCTAGGGAGTGAATAGAAGTCACTGAAGCCACAACAAAATAATTACACGGGAATTAAGTTGCATATGGAAAGGGTGCATTACAGTCTTTGCCATTTCTGTGTGTTTTGCACTTTCCCCAACCGTATGTGTGCGTGTGCGCGTGCGCGTGCACGTGTGCGTGTGCATGTGCGTGTATTAAGAAAAGAAAATTAGTAAATCCTCATTATGCATGGTTTGTCCACATCTGAACTTGGCTGGAACATGGGAAATCTGCAAATGCTAGAGAAGGGCTTCTTGACCGAGATGCAGGTGGTCACGTGATTCTGCGTTGACAGGAAGCGCTGCTCTGTAGCTCAGTCCTTGAGCACTCACCATCATTGTGAGGGATACGTGCACCCTAGTCCTCTTATCACTTCTCAAAGACATCCTCCTATCCACACACTCTGCTCAGTGTAGGAGAAGGCACGCCATGCATCCTATTGCATTTGCTACAAAGCCACACAAAGTGCTTTGCTCACCGCAGCCGGGCGGCTGCAGGTGTGCACAGCACAGCCCAGCTCCTAACTTCTGTGCCCCAGCCATACCTGTTTCCTCCGGTCCCTGGAAAGCGCGTCTGTTCCTGTGGCCGCGGCTGGAGTTGTGGGGTCGATGAGCTGCCGGGGTCAGGAGCTAGGAATAGAGACAACCAGTCTGTTACTGGACAGCAGGAGAGTGACATACCTGGGGTTTCTGCACAGGCAGAGGAAGGGTGAACTCACTTTAACTCCCGCAGTCAACCCTGGAGCCCCCTGGGCGGCGGGTGTTGCTGAACCTCGGTAGCTCTGCAGCTCCATGCGCAGGCTCAGCAGGTCTGCTTGCAGGACAGCCAACTGGTACAAGGACATCGCTGTGAAACTGCTGGACAACAGGGCCAGCAGGAGGGTAGCAGCCAGCAGCCTTCCATCCCTGCAGATCCCAACCCAGGCACCCTCCTTCTGCGGAGTGATGGGAACATATCCCACTTTCATATCTTCTCCTTTCTCAGGGCAAACACAGAGGCGCGGTGGTGGCAGGGTCTTTGCAGACTCATCCATTCCACGAGGAGCACTTTGAAGATCTAGGCCTTTGGAGTAAGTGACCACAGGGATGGGTCATTTCCTGTCATCTGTGTCTCAGGAGGCTGCCCTCAGAGCATGGCAGGGCTGGGCTCCCCCAGGAGCACTCTCCTGACTTTCTCTCTTCTGCATCTTTTGCTACCCTGAAGAAGGTTCTCTGGCTCTGGCCTTCCATGGATTGCTCAATCTGCCTTCCGCATTTCACTTTCAGTTTTTGTAAGATTTTTCATTCTATCTCAATACAGTCCTGTTTGTGGGAGATGCGAGGCCTCTGACACAGCGGCTGGAGGCAGCTTGGGGTTCAGACTGGCTCACGCCACCAGACAAGTTTATCGAAGGTGCTTTCCCTTCAGTATGCTCTTAAGAACTGTCTACTTGGAGCCACATGGCTTCTAAGGAAGGGCAAGGGGGACACTGAAGGCCTAGTGGTGTAATAAAGGATAATTAATGTGCAAGTCAGATAAGCTCAGTGCTTGAGCCTGAGCAGCATTTGGCTGCAGGACAAGGAAGCTAACAACTCCCCAGTGGAAGATGAAATGGAGCCCCATAAAGCCGAGCGAGTGAACTCCACCCGAACTTCTCTGCTGCTGTCTTAACCGGGCAACGAAGAGAACACGCTCGGGATCTATTTAAGGCCACACTGGGGATTGATCAATGTGTGCTGGATTACAGGGAAGCATGGCTTCCTCTTTGCCTTTGAGACTCAGTGTCAGAGAGCTGTTAGGCTCAGACCATCCGAGCCCCTCATTCTCCACCCATCCCCAGCCCCACCCCCGTGCCCTGTGCTAGGAGCTGATGTACAGTCTCCACATTGATGGCATTCGTTTCATAGGTATGGACACAGAATGTCCTCTGTCTGTACCTGGGCTTGGTGACATACAGGCACTGTTCCATTCATTTTACTCTTTCCCGGTCTGGAAGGCTGACTGGGGGCCTGATAACCTCAACATCCCTTTATCTTTCAGCACAGGCCATTGAGCACTTAGCCTAGTCGCCATCTGTCTAAACCTCAGGCTGCTGAGCAGTGTTTTAGCCTCATGCTGCCTTCCCTCACGAATGCACACCGGCAAGGACTCCAGAGAGAAGCTTCCTACCCATCCATCCTGCTCCTGCCCCTGGCCCTCCCTACCTCAATTACAGAACCTCTGTGTGGGTCAGTTTCTTCTTTTCCTTTTGCAAGACAGGGTTTCTCTGCATATCCCTGGCTGTCCTGGAACTCTCTCTGTAGACCAGGCTGGCCTTGAACTCAGAGATCCAACCTACCTGCCTCTACCTCCTGAGTGATGGGGTTACCAGAATATATCGCCACGGAAGCACAGAGGAAGGATTCTTGCTCTCATAGCCAGTGCTGAAATCAGTGGTTTTGTATGGGTGGCCCAGTAACACCTGCAGGGGCTTTTCACCAAGATACATCTTCCCTTTTGTAAAGTGTAAAAAAAAATCTGTTGGATTATCATTTCCCGTCTCATTCCCAAGTGATGCTATGAGTCTTCTCCACTGGGACTGCTGCTTTTCCTCCTTTCAGTTCTGTGAGTTTTAAAGAGCTTTGTAAACCAGTTGCTGCAAGCTTCACCCCCAAAATGAGCTGTTCTCTAATCTCCCAAGTGAAAGTAGGATGTGAAGGATGTGTGTGACTTTTCTTTAGGTCTGGCATCAAACAATATTTGCGTCACCTTGCTCCAGTCCAGCATCACGGATAATGACCCCTGCTATAAATGGAGATTCCTGAAAGACCTCCACACCCAAAGAGACTAAGACATTAAGACTCACTCACTCGTGAGACTTAATGGTAGGACTAGAATTCCACCACCTGATAGGCTGAGACACGGGGAGGACTGTGGGTTCAAGGTTAGCCTGAGCTCTAAAGTAAAACACTGCTTCAAAATTAAGCACATATCTCAGTCACGTGTTATTACCAAATTACATATGGAAATTAAATGACTCGAAGGAGTGCAAGACGGAGAGATGGGACCTTCCTCCTGCTCCTCTGTATAGTTATGCAGGGGGAATTGTCTAGCCAGGAGAAAGGATGCCCTTTGCCTCCTTTACTCTATAAGACAAAGAACTTCACAGCCAAGCTTCTCAGGTTAAAGCCCAGACCAACCTGAGTTCAGGCCATTTTAGAATAAGTCTCCAATGTTGGTTCAGGTCGTGGTGTGCTATATGCATCAGTGGCTACTGCTTCTTCCAAAAAATGGATTCCAGGAAACCTCCCTGTGTCTAGCAGGCACCACTGTTTGTACAACCTCCACAGAGTTCACACAAAAACAGCTCCTTTGCATTATGGCTTTTGGATTTCTTACAAGACAAAAGTTATCTCTCCCTAACTCAAAGGTTTGCTTCCCAAACAGGAAATGGTTTGATGATTCAATCAGAGCTTTACTAGCCACCGAGTGTACCCTTAATTCTTGACTATCGCACAGCACTGGTGTTTTCCTTGTTCTTAGGCAGTTTGTGGGTGTTTGCCATATAAGGCGAATATCAGATAGGTCTTGTTTTAATGCAGTAAGTTAGTGTGCATCTTGGATCTTGGTGCTGAGGATGTTTGCATTAGGGTTTTTTGTTTGTTTGTTTGTTTGTTTTTGCAACAAGATTGCTGTTTCTTGTGGGTTTGTTGGTTGTTCGGGATGCTGGGATATTGCTAATTATTTCTCCCTCTCCTATTAGTATCGTGTTGTCCATGATGGATCCCACATTTCCTTTGTTCCTGCATGGCTCTTATGCATTTATTCTTTCCCATGTTTCACTGAATGGGACTTCTCTTGTCCATTCCCCCTCCTCTCTGCATGGTATCAGATCACTTCTGCAGCATTGACTCCACTGTCATGGACTGCACTGTCATAAAATGTTCCTTTTTCTATCAATCCTGACTGGCAACACTCACTTTAAGGTCTTGAAATATGATATTCCCTAGTTTCCTGGCTGTTATTCCAATGTTTCTGCCTTCAGAGAGAACTGGTGTTTTTCCTTTATAGTTTCTAATATTGTTTCTTTGCAATGTATTTTTGATGACTTGACCGAAACACGAAACAGAAATGTTCTTCTCTGGTGACTTATATTTGGGGACTCTCAATTCCTCTTAAGGAGCATAATTTCCTTTGGTTTGGGAAAATGCTCTAACTTCCTTGCCTGGCATTCCTAGGCTTCTTGGAATCCTGGCCGTGCTCACTCTCATTTGGAGGTATTACTGTCTCAGCTTAGGCTGCTATCCTGTAATGTCTTCTTTTGCTTGGTTGTATCTGTTATAATTCTTCCCACTATATTCTGATTTGATTAACTGACTCTTTGCTTCTAACATTGCTGCCTACTTTTTTTTTCCAGCCTTGATTTTCATGATTTTGGCTATTTTACCCATTTGTTCACTGTATTGGTAGTTTTTTTTTTTTAACATGAATAAACTTGTAGAATGACTATATATTATAAATGAAGTCTTATTAGACTGGACTATACAAGTGACTATTAGACAGGCTGAGAACCAGGTACCTGCTTAGCCCAGGAAACCAGATGCCCCACAAGTCCCAATTTGTGACTGAAACCCTGGAAGATTCCACTGTGTCAAGTCCATGATGAAAGGGTGAAGACGTTGGGTCCTGAGAGAAGCGAAAGGCAACAACAGCAGCAACAAGAGGAGAGGCACTCATCAGCAAGTAGCAAAGGGAGGCAAGAAATACTGTCTCCCCATCCCCAGGAGCTCTTGGTCTGTGGTTCACTACTCAGGTGTCACTCACTCTGGAGGAGGGCCTTCCATCCCAGTTCACCCTTCCTGAGAATGCCCTAACACCCATCCAGATGTGTCTCTTTGGCTATGCATCTGTCTTTCTGTTTATTCTCTCCACTTCACTTGTTTATTTTGTCCTTTATTATGGATCTTCATCAGTGTTTCTTGGTCACCCTTTTTCTTACTTGTTGACAGTAACACATAGGCTATTTAACTGCCATAAACTGCTTGGTAAAATTCAATTCGGTTTGATAGCTTTCTTATTATTGATGTTTTGTATAAAAAAATAAGAAAATTTAGTTTGGATTTTTATTTTGACTAAGATGTTATTTCTAGGTGTTTGGCGGGGAGTTGTTTGAATTTTTAGGAGTGTTTATGACCTTTCTCATTAATTTATAGCTCACTGTATTTCATGAAGGTAATTCCTCATACTGCTTTCCTTGTGAGGTTTAGACTTTAGATATTTGAAGACAAGACATATCCTTGATAATTTTGTTATTCTAATCTAAAATATCTCATTTAATTAATTAATTAATTTGGGCTTATATGAACAGTCAGACTAAACAATAAGAAAGTTTCCTATAATTATTTTTATGCATAGCTATCATGTTTTTCTGTGGTTTTTCTTTGTGGTTAATGAGGGCATTTTATGTGGTATTATAGTATTATTAATTACTGGTTGTATATGACTACACACAATATTCCATATATATTATATATACTGAATGCAAAGCTATTCAAAATTGAGGCTAAAATAACTTATACCTGTCCTAATAACAATTATTTCCCAAATGTGTAAATATAATAATTTAAATGGTGATCACAACTTTAAAGAGCTGATTTAAACAGCTGACTGACTTATAGGTTTTTTGTTTGTTTGTTGTTTATTTTTTTTTTGAGGGATAATTTGTAAAATTTTGGTGGCACATCCTTTGGTAATGTGAGAGGATGAACCTATAGCTTGTGTTAGACCCTGAATTTGAAATAAATTTCTAAGACACCTTGAAGAAAAATATTGCATGGAAAACAAAATTATGGCGAAAAATGTGTTCAAAAGAATTAAACACTCATGCTGGCTAATTCTTCATCACACAATCACAATATAGGATAAAAAAGTCTTAAGAGAGGAAGAGTTTACTTTGTCCCAGAACTTCAGAAGAATCAGCCTACCATTTCCAGTGGACAAAATGGAGCATGGTCAGGCTGGGCATACAGGCAGGAAGCCCAGCCCCTCAGCCAGCTTCTACATTTCCTTTTGTATTCTGTCTCTGTATCCCTGGCCCAGGGATAGTTTTACTATACACAAGGTAGGTCTTATCCCTCAGTCAATGTCTGCAAATACCTTCACAGACACAGCCTGGACATCTCACACCAATCTCCTATAAAACTCAACTTGACAATAAAGGCTAGCCATCACAAATACTAGTCTGAAAGAATTAGGAAATAAGCCAACATGACCAAGTAATGGAATTGTAACAAAGACAGCCAGCATCAATGACTGATGGATTATCCATCAGCTATGGATTGATGCTGTCATTGCTCTGGATTGCATATGTTTTGTCCTGGCGAGTTTTGCCGAGTGACATGTGGCAATTTCCTGTCCTCTCTGTTAGTTGTTAGACGTCTGACCGCAGCTTGAAAAGCTATCATTATCTACAGGATCTGAATGTGTCTCTCCAAAGCTTGCTTTGGAAAATCACTCCCCAGTGTAACATTGGCAGCTGATAGACGATGGAGACACCCATTCTGACAGGGAAAAAAGAAATAGTGAACAGAACAGAGTCACACGGACACAGTAGGGCTGCCACAGAGTGGAGAGGAATGAGCAGGAAAATATAGAGAAATAATGACTGGAAACTCACTAGTGCAGTGTGGATACTGGGGCCTGCATGGACCAGGAGAATTCCATACTCATGAATGGATCAATGCTGATTGTAAGTGGGCAGGAGGCTGTGAATTTCCATTCTTATTTTATTTCACATACCTTTGCTTTCTGCTGTAGGATGATGCCTCCAGAGAGACTCCTGATAGGTAAAGCATCTTGACATTGGAGTCTGAGCCTTTAGAACTGCAAGTCAAATGAGTGTCCTTCCCTTGAAGGTGACTAAGGCTCTGGCATTGTGTAGTGTCAAAACGACACGTATTAGGACAGGTATCCGTTGGTTAGCTCAGAAAAACTGTGTTCTAGTGGAGCTGAGTAACTAGGTTCTCTGGCTCTATATGTCTGTACATTGTAGTACTAACCTCACCATTTCACATTCACTGTGTTGTTTCACTTCCATGGATGTCATCACTCCAATGCAGGTCAGCTCACACCCATTCTGTTTCTGATTGTCTGATACTTTGGGTAAGCGTATTATTCCCAGTCACATGCATGTGTTCTCTTCAGTAGCCTTTCGTATGGTTTAAGGGAAGAGAAAGATGGCTGATGCATTTCACCAACTTCTAATTGCGTAATTTTTTTAAACAGAATTTTAAAAGAGATGTATGTGAGTGCTCTGTTTGCTTGTACACTGTGTGCCAGAAGAGGGCACCAGATTGCATTACAGATAGTAGTGAGCCACCTTGTGGTTGCTGGGAATTGAATGCAGGACCTCTGGAAGAGGAGCCATTGCTCTTAACCACAGAGCCATCTCTCCAGCCCCCTAACTGCATAATTCTTAATACTGTGTTCATGCATGCATCACTCTGATCTGGATTACTGAACATTACTTCCTTCCAGTGCAAAGACCACCCTGCATTTCCTGAGAGGTGGGTCCAATGGCAATAGACTCAGCTCTCGTTAGGAACAATTTACTCCTCTTTCGTATCTGAGCTTGTCCAATTATAAGTGTTCAGGAGGTTAGCTGTCGCTAGTACTTGAGTCTGCACTCCTCTCACCTTCTGTCCTCCATGGTTCCCAATGACCAGTGTGCTCTTGGTCTTAATGGCTTTTCCTTGACATGATTTGTTGGTGTCTTTTGATAGTGTCTTAGCTTTTTCTTTCAAGGTTTCCCCTAAATATTTCTATGTGGTGGTCACCATATGCTCAATCTTTTTTGGGGTTCTTTGACCTTTAGTGTGGATATTGATACTTTTCATCAAAATTTTGAAGTTCTCAGCCATTGCTTCATTGCTTTTCTGGCCCCACGTCCCACTCCCATTGTGTTCAGATGGAAACAGCTCTCAATCTCTATTCATTGTCTTCCTTTTCTTTTTGTGTGCTTCAGGCTGCCTTTGTCTCTACCGACCTATCTTCAAGGTTGCTCTAGTTTCCCTCTGCCAGATTGAAAGGCTGTTAAAATGTGCAGTAAGTACTTCAATTACTCTTTTGAACTCTAGAATTCCTCTGACTCATTAAAAAATTCCTATTGTTTTTGCAATTTTCCATTTGATGAGAAAAAGACGGGGTTTATTTTCAATGGCAAACTATCGATTGGTGGTGATAGCCACCAGGCAGGTGCTTATTCTATTGTAGAGTCTGACTTCTGCATAGATTCAGAAGAGGCTTGCTAAGCAATAGTCAAAACAGATATAAGATATTCTAGCTTAAGCTGCATAAATACTGACCTTTTTTTTTTCTTAAAAACTTATGTGCTAATGCTTCCTGAGCAACAAAACAGTTACAGACTGAGTAAAATATGTACTCATAAAATCATCCTAAAACTTTATAGCCCATGACTTGGACAGTGACTATTATTTTCAGTTGTCAATTTAATATTAATAGGCATACTTCATGGCGTATTGCATGGGAATTTTCAGAGGCGTATAACAGAAGTGGGAAGACACACCTTGAAAGTAGGCAGTACCATCCCTAGGGTCTGAAGTCCTAGATTAGAGAGGAGAGGAAACCAAAGCTGAGGATCAGCAGTCATCACTCTCTGCCTCCTCACTGTACCTGCAATGTGACTAGTTGCCTCATGCCCCTGCTGTAGTACCTTCCCACTGAGATGGACTGTACTTTCATATCACAAACCAACAGGAAATCCTCCCAAGTCAGTAGTCAAGGCTGTGCCATAGCAAAAGCATCTAGAACCCCAAGGGAAGTGTCAGTGGGTCACTGCCTCACTTTAGAACTTTGCTGTGCACAGACTCATGCGTGTCATCCACGCACATGCATGGCACCTACAACGGCAGCATTTGTAATGTTTGGCCTCTATCTCCAAACTGGACACAACATGTTTGATAACCCCGATGTTGCAGATGGTCTAAGTGTCATTTGAAGATTTAAGTCATGGTCTGGCCACTAGTTCCCTTCTCCATCCCTACATTACCCTCCCATGTATGCCAAGTCTCTACTTTCTTTGAATCCAGGGGTCATTCACAGTCCAGGATAATCTCAAGTCACAGTTTTTAGTCACTTTGGCCATGATTCTTCTCACAAGTCAGATACAGATTGCCAGGGTTGAAAACTGCTAGCTTTGGGGCCATTGTCCACCCAACTGAAAAACCAAGGATCACTTGTCAATTTAAATGTATCATAGATTCTTTTTCTATTATAAAAAAACATTACTCAGATTAATAGAGGAGACTTGAAAGGGAGCTGGAAATTCAATGACAATAATGCATTTTTTATTTCTTGGTTTTAAAGGGTGAATTGAGAGTTTATGGAAGAATATTTAGTAGACATGCACTGCTTGTGGGTGACAGATCACTAAGTTGACAGCTTAGATATGACTTAGGAGAAGTCACTTTTACTGGCTTTTGTGGTTTGTAGTTTCTATCACAAAGGGTCCTCTGTAGAAGGCTTGTTGGTCCTGTTGAAAGGTGATGGATCATGAGGGTGCCAACCTCGTCAATGGGTAGGTCACTGAACTCAGAGATGAACTGGTCACCAGGAGGCAAGGCCTAGTAGAGGAGCATGCTTTTAGGATCTTTCTTGTCCTAGGCCACTTTAAAGCTGTTTCTAGTGCTGGGAGGTGAGCAACCATGGACTGAGACTTTCAAACCGTGGGCCAAAGTGAACTATCACTCCTTAGCTTTTCAACACGACCATGTCAAAGAGATGAAAACGCATATTATTTTCCCCTTTTCCATAAGTTTATGAAAGTCCAAAAAGTATGAGAGAACATAGTAAAAAATTGTGTAGAGAATAAGGAAGTGAGACAGGACCTATGGACTCCCATACAGCCTGATGATTTGAGGCTCAAGCAGGAAGGAAAAAGATCCATGAAGCCCCACGGGGCAGCTCTGCCTCACATTCTAACATATTACTTCTTGCTCTGGTTTGTTTCTGTTTCTCAGTAGAACATACTTTGCCAGCATCAGCTTCTTGATGAACCATATTGATTCTCAGAGGTACATGGTGGTAGATTTCTGGCCTTGCTTTTCAGTCTTAGTCACATGGTAGAAGGCAGTGAGTTACCCAGTGACCTATTAAGCTTGAAGATATAAGCAAGAATAATTATTCTAGAAAAAGAAATAAATCAGGCTATCACAGTGGAAACTTTATTCCCTTTAGAAGATAAAACATGTGAGTGTATATGCAATTTACACGAGTAAATTTGCATAGAAAGTCTGAATCTCAGACTTCTTTAAAAGTATGGAGTGCAGAAGCCAGTAACCATCTTGTATTCTGGTAAAATTGCTATGTGAATTCAGCTCTAGTGATTTTTATTCCTAACCATGTTTGTTTGAATGACTCTGCTTTAATAAGCATAACTACTGTTTACACTGGGCTATGACCTTTATGATCTTCTTTACTCTTATACCGAGATTGGATCTGACCTGTACACTGTGGTATTCATGAGCTTTGGAACAAGATGGTGGCTCAAAGACCACTGAGTTTAAGAACTTTGTCCCTGGTAACTGCTGGGAGATGCAGACACATCTCCTATGACTGATCCATGCAGCAGGGCACTTCCTATATGAGGGTTTGCTCATTCACTGTTCATGGAATCTTACCTATTTCAGAAAAGAGAACTGTTTCCACATTCATAATCTTTATAATATAGGTTTTATGAACCTAATATACACTTGGTGACTGAAACTCAAGACGCTAGTGACTAATTTACAAGATACCCAAATGTTAAGTCACGGTAGAGGGTTGAAACAAAAATGACTTCAATGGGAACTCAGTTCTCACTGATCTGCATGTCCCCTCAGTAAAAATTCCAATGTTTAATTACTTTTACCACTTTGGGCTCCTGGAACAGGGCTCCACAGACCTGGAGGATAAGGAGAGTATTTCATTCCTCACTATTCTGGAAGCCTGGAAGTCCAAGGTCAAGGTGAAAGACCATCTACTGAGGGTGCTGCTGGGCTTGAAGTCAGCTAGCCCTTCTTCCTAAGCTTCCAGAAGGCAGAGGACCTTCTGGAAAAGCAAGCCAGTTCCTTTTCACTGCACATCAAATGCAACTGTTGTCTCCACCTTGTCCTTATTACCTCCTAAAGCCTTTCTAATACCTCCTACCGAAAACTGAGGTGTCAACACACACCCGGGAAGCACACAGGGCAAAGTTCAGGTCCTGACTCTGAAGATTACAAACCCTTGTCCCCACCCTTGCTAGCCCAGTCTGTCTCTTGTTCTTATGCAGTTTTATGCCATACCCAAGCTAACCTCAGAAAAAACCCATCAGGAGACATTTACATGTGTTTTTAAATTAATGGTGATAACATTAAGAGAATTACAGGTGCAGTGAAGAAAATCCAAGTTGTGACATAATAACTACCGCCATACAAATCACCTTCCTCCCGTGGCCCCATTTCTGACCAACATTGTCTACTAGGCTTACTGACATCTGGTGTCCCTTTTCAGCCCACCAGCTTTTTTCCCTCTACAACCTTCCTTCAATGTGCCTTCCTTTCTGTTTTTTTTTTTTTTCTCTAGCCTTACTGACATCTGCCTAACAGTGTACATCTCACTAGCTCTGCCTTTTCCTTGGCATATTCTGCTTTTGTCCTTTCCACATCTGTAAGATGGATCAATCAGGATTCCCCGAAAATTTAATCACAAGTGATTTCTAACATTTCCATGTAAAATGTGTGTGCATTTAGCTTCCAGATTTGTTAGTTGTTGCTCTAGGTTTCCACCTCTATGAAATGAATTTTTATACTAATTGTTTGAGCTTTCTTCCTTGCAGTGTTGGGAGCTGGTTTAGTAGCAGGCAAGGACAAGGTGTCTAGGACCTACTAGGCGCCATAAATAGACAGCAGTTGCCAGGTCAGGAGGAAGCAGCTGTTACAGGAGAAAAAGGAAAACAAGAGTGTGTAACAGAGACCTGACAGGAAAGGTGGCCTTCAATCTGAGATGCAGCCACTGAACATCCACAGTAGAGGATGGAGGGGTAGCCTTCAAGGTTAGGATTGCGTTGGTAGACCCTTCAGTTGTAAGAATGGCAAAACAGCGGCTGAAGACATGGCTAAATGATTAAGGACACTTGTTACTTATCCAGAAACCCAGAGTTCATTCCCAGCACCGACCTGGCAGCTCACAAACACCTATAACTCTGGCTCCAAGGGATCAGATGTCCTTTTTCTTCAGAGAGCAGTATACATATGGTCCATAGACAGACATATCTGCAGGTAATACAGTCATACATGTGAAATACAGATCCTTTAAAAAATGACAGAATGGAAATATTGATCATAAGGTTTCAGTAAACATCAGGTATAATTTCAGCACTGGTATAGCAGGATTGTGGAGAGGAGGAAGCAGCAAGTTGGTTCTCAGTTAATCAGGAAGCATTTTAGAACTTCCCAGCCACTCCTCCAGCTTCAGTCATCATAAGGGAAATAAGAAAGCATGAGGTTTGTTAAGTGTGCCGGACCTCTGAAAGAAGCCACACACATAACTTAAATAAATAAACATGGTTTGTCATATACTAACTTCTAAATTCCAGTTCTTGGCAATTCCTTGGAGTGATCTAGTGAGTCCATTTTGGATTCAAATATCAGCGATTTTAATCTATCCCAACATGGATATGATTTTTTACAGCATTTCATTGCATAAAATAGTAAAGGTATTCCAGACTGAGACTGAGTGATGGGGGATGTGGTGGAGGAAGAAAATCTTTCTGGGAGTACCCCAAGCCAAGATACTCACCTCCTACAGAAGCTTATGATGAAGACTTGGTAACAAGAGCCCATTAACACCTAGGCCTTGTTGCTAAGCATTCAAGCACCATCTTCTCCATCCCTATCCCTCAGTAAACCAGCTCTATTAATTCCCTAACTTTCTAGAATGTTGCAGGAAGTTAGAGCTGAAGAGTTAATACGAAATGTTGAAAGCAGCGATCCAAAGTCTTCCGCATTCTGAGTCCAGGCTGGGTATCTTTGACAGCACAGGAGAGCCAGCTTCCATCGCATTTTCTCACAGCAAGACAGTCTGAAGTGATTCATCCCGACGCTTCCTTAGGATGCATTAAGGCATGCCGTGCACTTCCAATCATCCATCTAGGGTGGACACTACTCAAATACAAAAGTGTCTTTTTAGGGAAAGCAAGTTACAGACCCATAATGGCTAACTGTAAGAACATTTTAATCATCTGGAGTCATCAACTAAAACACAAACAGGAGGAAAACAACCATCAGCATTTCTTAGAAAAAGTACTTTATGAAGTCTGAAGACAAGGAGACAGTCCAACAACATCCATGTGACTGAAGAGATGTTTGGGGCTTGGAAACTCAACAACATTTCATAATATAAAATGTTTTTGATATCAGCATGAATTAAATGCACAAAGGACTGTCATGTTTTTGGGAAAAAGAAATGCAAACATTTTTATACATAAAATTAGAATAAGATTCACTACTTTCAGTGAAACTCATGGTTTTATTGAACCATTAGACAACAACGCCGTACGATAGACTTTACATGGATAGAATTTTTAAAAAGACTGAATACAAACTATGTGACATTAATCAAGCTGTTGATGTATCAATTTATTGCATGTCAGTACAGAAAAATAGAAAGTATACCTTAAGAGAAATGTCAAAAAAAAAGAAAAAAAAAAAAAAAACCAACCACAAACCCCCACAAATGTTTCCTTGCCATGGTTAGCGCATAGTTAAGAGGACATTAAAATTTGAGCTATAAAATTTTATTACTATTTCAAAGAAAATATGGCAATAACAAAATTATGGCTCAGATTATGAAACTGGACTAACTTACTTCATACTGAATGTTCCTATATGGAAGTTGATTTTTAAGTACATCTTGTACCGACAGAAATTGTTATAAATGATGTTGCACACACACCTGTTATATGTTTATATTGCACTTTTTGTCAAAAAGTGTGGTTTATACAGTCCTATCTTTAATCTACATTTTAAATTACAAAATATAAATGGAGGTATCTCTGTGTCATTGGCAAATGTTGACTAGAACAAGATGACTACCTGCCTGCCACACAAGGCAGCAGTGCTTCTGATGAGGGGGAGGTGCATATGCAGTGAGAATAGTTTTGCATTTTCTACTCTAGCAAGCTAAAAAATAGACCCCTGTTCTGTGTCAATTCTATCTTTTACCTGAGTCACATGACAATACCTAAGTTTAAGTAGACATTCCAAAAGAGTTACTTATGACTAATTTTTCTTTGCAGTTCTCTTTAAAATATATAATTGACAAACATGATAGGAAAAAGGCTTGAGGGATAATCAGAGGGCTCAAATATGTCAATGACAGCCTGGATCAGTGGTTCTCAACCTTGCCAATACTGTGACCCTTTAATACATTGTAGTTCCCTCATGTTGGGACTCTCCAACCATAAAACTATTTGTTGCTACTTTACAATGTAATTTTGCTGATATGAGTATTAGTGTAAATATCTGATATACAGGTTATCTGATATGCAATCCATGTGAAAGCTCTCCAAGATAGTTTTAGCTATCTCTACCAGGGCTACTTCTACCTAAGCCAAATCTAACAGAAGGGCAAGCATCAGTAGGTGTGAACCTCAGGAACACACATGCCACTGCTCCAGTGATATCACCAGAACCATGATCTCTCTCAACATTAAGTGTCTCTAGCCCACCATAAGTGTATCTAACTAACACAAGCTGTTGTGTGACCCATTTTACAGCAACATTTAATGGATGTGTCACCACAATCAAAACCTTAAGACAGTTACATGAGGCACAAGGGTCACCTTGTTTTAGGGTTTTGATCTAAAACTGTGTTCTGAAGTTTTCTGTTCATCCACCTCACCAATTAATTCTTCCTGCCTCTAACTTAAGAATGGAGTCACCAACTGCTGTCAGGTAGCTTCTAGTCTAGTAGTATCCTTTAGTCTGTAACAAATACTTTCTTCTTTTAGTATGCAGTATTCTCTGTAGGATCCTTTTTTTTTTCTTATGTCTCACTCTCTATTACCCTTTAAAATACAGAATTTAAGATTTTTTTCTAACTAAGTTTATCTCTCTTAAGTCTCACTCTCTATTATTCTTTAAAATACAGAATTTAAGATTTTTTCCTAAGTTTATCTTGTCCTGTTTAGGGTATTTTTAGTATTTATAAATTCATAGTAGCTGCATAACTGACAGAGCACGACCATTCCCATCAGTGACGAGTCTGAAGTGAAGAAGTGACTCTTGCCGTAGTCATTTCACCGAGACCAAAAAAGAGTTCAGAAATGATGCTGGGGTACATCACAGCCCCTGGAAGTCTGAGTTTGTTTTCTAACCCTACTCATCTAAAGAAATGATATCAAACACATAGCTGGTAATAAGAGATGTTCTACGTCCTTAAACATAGCTGTCTCTGCTAAAGTGAAGTGCTCTCTCTAGGAGAGCCAGGTGCTGTTCTTCCACCCCTCAAGTCCCAGTCAGCAAAAGCTGAACAGAAAGCAGCAGAGCAAACAGCAAGGAAGGAGCAGCTGTCCCATTTCAGTGGATGATACATAAAACACATTGGTAAACTCCTCCAGGCCAGGGGACTGATGAAAACAGAACTCCAATCCAGTACTCGGTAAATGTAAAAACTAGCTAAGTATGCCACGACAGCTCAAGCCTACATTCCGGTGTTGCTACACTGTCCTTTCAGCAGGCTAGTGTTCAGGATAGTCATTCTACATAGCAAAGATTGACAAGACGAAAAGCAGCCTTTAATCGTGGTGAATTTACACATATAAAATACACCCTCCACAATCAGTTACCAACTCTTTAAAAAACAAGACTCTTTACAATTAATAATTTATAGAAAAGCATTATTCTTTAGAAATTATACTTGCTATACATTATTGTTTTCTAAACACTGGCATAAAATGAAGGCTAAGAATGCTACTCGGCAAAAGTGCTTCTAGCCCTATGTTCATGGAAAGTTTTAACTTAAGGTCAAGACTACTGACTCATCATTCCTGTGCTCTAGCTGCCTGTGGAAGGTCAGTAACACAGCTAAGCAGCTGCAGTCATGGGTGGAGCCCACCTAATGTGCAAGGGCTCAAGCACATCTACCTGGTGAGGACTGTGGGAAAGGACTTGGCAGGTTCCACCTCCTGACTGGAATGTTACCAAGTGCTTCCAGGCTTCAAAGGGTTCACTTTGACAAGCACAACTTTCCACCTACAGGCTTAATTGTTACATGTGTAACAGGCTGGGAAAAGCTTTGGAATCCCTTCAATCCCACCAGTAAAAACTGACAAATTTTCCTAAGATTGTCCCTTTATACAGCCCACTACACAGAACTGAAATATTAAGCCATACTTGGTTATTTGCTTTTTTGTTTTTCTTTCATTTTGAAGTTTACTTGCAAAAAGTTCAATAAATGATGCTTGCCTCTGTCAGGTCAGGCACATCCTAGGTACTGGGACTTCATTCAGATGAAAGCATTGCATAAGGCTGTGTACACACGTGGTCAGTTATCCTCACTCAACCACTGGCTAGTTCTAGCCCTTGCTACGGCTGAAATTGTTTAGCTGAAGATTCACAAACTGACAGAGGCTAAAATTTTGTTCGCAACCAAAATCACAAATGTTAAAAAGTTCAATATACAAAGAAAGCTGTATTAAAATGCTAACTTCCTATCCCACTAGCCACGATCCAGACAGCTCCTAACAAAAACACAGTACATCTATATTGGAAAAAGGTCCTGTTTATTATTAGGAAAAAGCCGGATCTCAGTAGCAGCAGAACATGGAATCTTCCCACAGGCCTCACACTCATTCCTCACCGAAACAAAATAGAGTTTACATAAAA
This sequence comes from Rhabdomys pumilio, assembly GCA_030674055.1. Classification (NCBI taxonomy): domain Eukaryota; kingdom Metazoa; phylum Chordata; class Mammalia; order Rodentia; family Muridae; genus Rhabdomys; species Rhabdomys pumilio. The sequence continues at coordinate 4,551,550 of JANHMN010000015.1, read as the reverse complement.
ATAGATATAACCCAGGAAACCATATACATTGGCATGTGACCAGTGTTATTTACATTAAAAATATCGCATTGCATAAGTAAAGAATAAAACACCACCATGCACTTGATCTTAATGTCTAAGGTGAAAACGCAGCAGCACTTGTTTGCTTACCGTGATTGTCCCAATATTCATTAAAGGAATGACAGACACCTGAAGGTTTCTTGTTTGCATCTCCATCTGAGTACAACTTAGATTTTACCACTTATTCAACAAGAAACTTTGGGATGACATCTATCTAACCAGCATGTTAAACTAAAGTTAAGGGTATTTCACCAGGCTGGAGTTCTGATGGGAATAGTAGACACTCTCAAGAAGCCTAGTTTGAAAATTTAGAGAGTTATAGGATCATCAGAATGGAGTGCTGAGGCCTTTCAAAGCTCAGAGTCACTGTGCAGACCAGCATGGACACACACCCAGAAAAGATCATCCTTCTCCACACCCTGAAACCCAAGGCATCCATCAAGAGGGTGGCATCAGATGATGGTGACATTGGATGATGTTTTCGTCATGTCTTCGGGAGAATGACTTTTGATCACTTCCTTGATAAACTGTTCTAGCGCGGTGAAGTAGCCTTGGCACTGCCATGTGTCGTTGTGTGTCCCATCTGGGAAAATGGCTAATCTCTTAGTCCGGGATGGGGAGAGCTCGTAGAGCTGTTTCATCATCACAGGTGGAATCAACTGGTCAGAGAGGCCAGAGATGAAGAGAGAAGGCATCCTGCACTGGGAGATCTTTCTGTAGGACAGAAACTTGTTTTTATAGCACCATAGAGGAAGGTAACGCATTGGGAAGAATGAAAACAGAGTGCTGGCCATGTGTGGTATGCTTAGGAACGTGTTCTCCACCATGATGGCTGAGATCCTGTGAGAATTCTCAGAAGCCAAGTGAATGGCCACTGCTCCTCCCAGGGAGCGGCCGAAAAGGAAAACCTTGGTTTTATCGAGGTCGGGCCTAGTCATCACATAGTCTAGCACAGCTTCAGAATCCAAGTACAGTCCTTCTTCACTGGCTTCTCCTTCACTTTTTCCATACCCCCGGTAATCAACAAGCACAAGATTCACTTTGAGGTTTACCAGCATAAGCAGTGCGTTTGGTAACCTGTGGCCTATGTTGCCTGCATTTCCATGAAAATAAATTATGGTTGGGCAATAGGGGGAATTGTCTCCAGTGTATCTCACCAAGATCAGATTCAGACGCACTCCATCTTTGGTTCTGATGAAAATGTTTTCGTGGGGAATACCCGTGGGCATGGGAACATAAAGGCGGGAAGAAGATGGCTGTTCTGGAAAGTAGAGCAAGACATCTTGGAATTTATATAAGATACCTGCAATTGACACGAATATTAACAAAAGTAAGACAATGCCTCCATACAGATGAAAAGTCACTATTAAAGGTAACAGAGAGATGCGGCAGAGAGCCCAAGACCAGGACGCCAAGGCCAGTAGCCATCTTTCAATGAAGCTCCACAGCATCCAGGATTTTTCCATGGTAGCTCCACGTAGGTATCCTAGAAGACACAGAGAGAACCAGTGACTCACCAAGCACCTCTACTTCAAAGGTAAAATCCGTCATGAAATGCACTTGGTACTCAGTACTCTAGGAACTACCATGACTCTGGGTCGTTACAACTCCCTGTTAGGCCCCACCCTATATCTTCCCAACCTGTTCTCATGAACCACATTCACCAAACTCATCCACTGTGAAACCGTGTTATCTGCTTCCAGGCATTCATTCATGTATTCTCGATGATTTGACAAAACAAAACCACAAACAAAGCTTAAATGCCATTCCTAGCTTTACACATAAGGAGATGGAGGCTTGGCTTTTGGGCTGCCGTCCTAGCTCTACAAGAAGTCAGGAGGCAGCATGCTTCTTGGAGCCCCTCCTACCCTCCGTTCTTTCGAATCCTTTTCTTAAAAAAATCTACATTCACTCTGGAAAAAAAAAAGCAACAGCCAGGGGCCAAAGAAACAGAATCACAAGTTCATGGAATACAGATGGTTAAGAGACATATACTTGTCCAGGGCAAACTGTACTTATAAAGAAGACTAACAGGTTTGAACCTACCAAAACTGATCCAAGGTAACTTACTCTATATTGTATTACTTCCAGAAAAACCTTAATATTCCATATCAGACTGAAAACAAATCTGATTGTAAGCGCTGTGAGAAATTCATCGAAGCATGTAACATGTTTCTATGCTCCTCCAATGAGGTCAGTCATGGGTCAGCAAAAGAGCCAGTGCTAACAAAGTCAAGTTGTTATGAATGCACACAGATCCTGAGAACCAAAGATAAAGGACCTAAGAGGACATGCCAGACACAACAGTAATACAGAGCCCTGAAACAGTAACTACCATCAGTGAAGTGACACCCACCAGAAGGCAGTTACAAGTAACTACCATAAGAATACACTCTGCCAGAAGGCAGTTTTGTATTGAAGTTTACAGGTGAGCTCTCTAGAGATGAGGAGGAACTTCAGTCTGAGGCCAATGCTGGCCACCTAGACTGTATCTCAGAAATAAAGTTTATGCATATTATCATAAATGGAAAAAGAACCTGAGACTGTTTTTAGGTTTCTTTAAATGCTTCAAAAAGTATTAATAAGCTACTAAGAGTACTTAATGACTGATTGCCAAAAATAAACTTACAGATTGAAAGTCTGTTATTTCATGAGTTTTTACTATCGCTTCATACTGTCAAGAATGGCCTTGAACTTCTCTCCTCCTGACTCCCCATCTGCAGTGTGGAACTACAGGCCTCCACCATCATGTTCAGTTTTATACGTGCTGGGAGCTAAGCCCATCCAGGCACGCTAGGCAACTGACTCCTTCCACCCTCTCAGTCCTCATGCTTCAATTTTATTCAAATGAATCATTGTGAATATGAAACAATGGCATAATCTTTTTTTTTTCTTTGATTCCCAGAAATAAACACTGCCATCCAGTTGTAGCAAGCTTTATTACAGGAAAAGAAGCATTGAAGGTCAAAGAAAAAACTTAAAAAAAAAATACTCAAGCACAGCAGGTTATTAAATCTGGCTGGCCAAACACAACAGACCAATACACTGGGTGACTTGGTTATTTTATGCTCTCCTGTCTCCTGCCAACAGCTCATATGCAGCAGTAGAGTCTAAAGACACATGGTCATGTGACTGACGACACGTGATGACAACGGTCAAGTGAGCTTAGGTCATTGGCTTCAACTTTATATGAAATATAAAAATGTAGAGAAAGCATATACAGGTCAATGATAAACCACCCACTAGCACATGCAAAGCCTGGGACTTGAACCCCAGCTCTGCAAAGTAACAGAAACAATGACAATAACAAACTTAAAATTTGTCACCTAGTTCTTGTCTGAATATTCTCTTCAGTAAAATGAGATTTAAATTAATTCCTACTTAAGACTGGTCAGCAATAAAATTTTTAAAAAGCACTTATAATGCCATTGATATGATAATTCCATTTGCCCCTATAATGGATATTTCTGGCTCTACAGTTTTCTGGTTTTGGTTGAAGCTAATTGCCAACATCAGAATTTACTTAGTACATGTAAGACAATAAAAATCTAGAAACACGTGACTATAAAGTGTGCTGCAATTGAATAATTAGCAGTAAGATGACTTACTTTTCAAATCAAAGTTCTTTTTAAAGAGAGAAACTTGTAAGGGGAAACAGGAAGCCCAACATAATAGAAGAAGCACACTATAAAGTTCAAACCATCTGTTTAAGGTACTCCATAGTTACAACCCATAGCTACTACAGCCCTGAGCCCCTTCTCTTGTCTAAGAACTGTATTCCCCACGGCTATGTCCTCAAGACTAAAATGCCTATCAACAATCCTGCAATGTCTTAAAATCATCAGCTTGCTGAAACTGAGGCCTACTCTAAGCAGTGAGTACTTAGGCCATCTGGGTACTTAGGCCATCTGTCTGAGTGTATAACTGATTAATAGTAAGTAAAAAACTTTGCTTCACAAAACATTCCTTAGAAGTCACCTTAGAGGATAACATAATTATGGTAACAAAATATGATAAACAGAATTTACAATGGGCAGTTACATTACAGTGCAGGAATAACTATGTGCCCATTTTGATGAAGACTAATTGAACTTTAGTTTTTTAGAGCAGATTAATAGAATGATCATTCGCGGATGTTTCCTTTGTGCTGACAGACTGTGGGGCAAAATGATACCACAAAACCCAGCCTGTTGGCAATCTCTGCCTTATTCCACCACCCACCTCAAAGATACTCTTAGAGGAACTCCAACATGCGAATGCAATTTCAAGAAGGGTTTGTAGTCTTCTAAATTCGGTGAAACTGCCATTAACTAGTTACTCTGAGCTCCCACTGAGATGCACTAGCGACACATGCAGTCCAGGTGTTCTGATGATGGAAATGAATGCTGCCAGGACTGAGTCAGCTGCATAGACGAGTGCTCTGTTTCTACTTGTTAATCAGACACAGAGTTAACCCTCAGGCTTACTTCCCTGGAAACCAGAGAAGGGTGGGCTACTAGCTGAGCTTCTGTGGAGCACTGTGACTGGGTGTAAAGAGCATCCTACTGGAGAGGTCTGTCCTGGTTATGAGGACAGTGAAGGGCTACAGACAAGCCATGTCTAAGTGAAGGCTTCTCTGAGCTGAATGCCTTGACTGCCAAAATGGAATAGCTGGTCCTCTGCTGGGTGCTGGATTCTCCGCCATGGACCGTTAACAAGACAGGGAGCAGCCACACTGTGTGGGACCTTCTCCCTCTCTGGTGTCATCTTTCCACTATACCTGAGCTACCAATGGGAAAGATACATGTGGTGCCAACATGGCTTTCTAGCCAACACTACTCAATAATGCAGAGCTTGGCTCATGCCTCGTGTAGTATTTAGGTCTGCCGAGTCTGAAACACCCAGCTAACCCAAGACTCGGTCAGCAAGATGACTGAGGTCAGCAACTGTCCCTCAAAAATATGTATGGCAAAACTTCATGAGATATCACCAGGAAAGAATCAGCATTTGTGGAGTTATTTTGCATGCTAGAATGCATTCAGAAGTGATGTGTTGCTCACAGTCGGGATTTTTACCAACAGTGGGGGTTGTGCAGCAGGAAGCATTAGCCCTGTGTGTGAAGAACATAACACTAAGCAGTGACCTTCCACGCCATTCTTGTACATGGTTGTGTGTGATATCAGCCTGTGTCTAAGGGAACACCTGATTTCATCTTTCTCAATGCTGCCCTTGCCATGTTGTCAGACATGACCTGACAGCATCGAGTGTCTCTGAATGGCATCACTATGTGGACTTATTTAACCTTCAGGCTTACTTCCCTGGAAACCAGAGATGGGCAGGCTAACTCCATGAAACTCCTGGAAGTCTGAGTGAGCTCTTAACACACGAGAACAAAGCTCACTGGCCATCCTAACCAGTTGATTAAAGTGGCAATCACTGTCAACAACTCCAATATCTACCATCTTCAGACTCTTCTCTCTCACCATGCAGGCTCTGTCTAAGGTCTGCTCACTTACTGCTTGCAGTCTGGATGTGGCTCTCCCCAACATCCCTTGGAATGACATGGGGGCTTCAGAAAATGGGCCTGTTACAAGGAAGTTAAGGCATTACAAGGACATAGTCTTCTTTATTAGTCAGGCCCTTCCACAGCATATTGCCCTGTACAGGCACAAAAGAAGGAGCAGAGTGAACTTCTATAACCACAAGCCACAGATTTCTCTGCCTTTTAACACTAATTTTCTCAGGTATTGTATTACAAGAACAGAAGCAACCACCTTATCCCTTAAGTGGTTTCATTCTCAAGACTGCAGCACACTCCAGAATGAATTAGTCCTTATTAGCATGTCTGTTCTTTACGCTTTCCATCACTGTTCTCCAATACCTGATGCCTCACTGACAACTCAAACTACCCAAGCTAAACACATGTTCCTCTTCACTAAGTGCTTTGCATGCATCATATTAACTGTGATCAAAAAAGTATAGCATGCTAGAATTTATGCATTACAATATTAATGCCACCAACCATACATGACCCAATCAAAAAATATACATCCAACTTCAATATGCTTGACTTGTATGTGGATGAGAAAATAGCAATTACAGATAACGCTTGCTTTTTGGACAGAGCATTCTGGGGTATGGCACTGCTGTTAGTGAGCACTTCTCAGGAAACAAAACACATGGACTATATTATAATGCAAAGCCAGGGGAGATAGGATTGTTTTCTTGCAAAAACTGTTGCTGAGACACGAGCAGGAAGTATCAACTATGTCTTACACTGCATCAGAATTGTGAGGAGGATGCACCGAATAGTTACAGTAGTCACTTGGTGAGGTCCTTCAAGCTACATACGTCTCTTCAGACTCTGGAGACTTCCTGTCTTTATGTCTAAAGTGGGCATACTGAGCTATGGATGACTTAGCTGTGCAGATGGTGGCACTGTTTTAGGAGACTGTGGAACCTTCTGGACCCTGGGCTTGTCTGGTGGATGTGACCTACCTACTAGGTATGGGCCTTGAAGGTTACAGTTCAACTTGACTTTTACCCCAAGAAGCTCTGTGCTTTCTGGTGAGTGCCACATCAGAAGCTGCTATATAGCCTACCCCTGCCATCAGGGCTTCTGCTACTGCCATGCCATTTCTGCCCCTAACTTACGGAGCTTCAGTGAGGTACAAGGAAAGCTGACTAACATACTAAGCCTACTAGCCATGCTCATCTGACTTCATCGCCCCTGTGCTGCCTTACAGATGTGTGTTCTTGAAAGACACAAAGTTTTATTTCTAAGAAAACATACTTAGGGGCTGCAGAGATGGCTTAGTGGTTACACTGCTCACTCAACTCCAACACCTACATGGTAGCTCGAAACTCTAGTCCTAGGGGACCCGATTCCTCTTCTGGACTCCACAGGCTCCTGCACCCATAAAGTAAACATAATCTCACATAGGCACACACACATACATATAAAATAAAAAACAAACATTTAACTATCTTATAAACTGGTGCTTCAAAAAATACAGTTCAATATCAAAGTTAAGCCTATCCTTTAGAATACTGCTGTGGCCCCAGGGGTGCTGTCAAACCCATCTGACCCACTGCAGATTACCACAGTTGTTAGGGTTAGTCTTGTGCTCTGTGTACTCAGAGGCCAGACTGCAACCCAGTCTTGGGGTAAGTGTAAACCAATGTGCTGTAAAGAATGTTCCCCAATAATCCCTGACTGGTTAATAAGGCTGAGCTGTATGACTGTCCAGGGAGGACAGAAAGGCAGAACTTAGGAATGAGTTACAGGTCTCAGAGAGAGACCATGAGGGAGACAGAGAGAGAAGTCAGAGGGAGGAAGAGGTTGCCATTAGGCAGGATGGACCATGAGCATGTGGCCAAGAGAAGCTCAACCTGAGGACACACATGGAATAGAGCAAGCTGGGTGAGACTTCAACAGCAAGTAACAAGGGCCCTATGGCTGGGACTAAGTTAGAAAAGCTTAGAACCTGCCCAGTCTAGGCTTACAGCTTGTAAATAAAAATACCAGGTTTCTGTGTCTTTTATTTGGAAGCTAGACAGCTTTGTCTCTAAGCAGTGATTATTAGACTCCAACACATCTTACTATGTGACACCACTTAAAGACCCAGAACAATGCCATATGCCATTCTGAATCTTGTTGCTTAAAACTTACAGGCTGAACATGATCAATGTGCCACAGTTTTCCTGTTGTATGTGAGGTGTTCACATGGCAGACACACACTCATGACTGTACCTGCCAACACAAATTCCTGCCATTACAGAGCAGAGAGAGGAAATCAAAGATCACAATCATCCATAATACAGCAAAACAACTCAAATTTCCACTACCTGTCCATCACAAAATAAATCAAGAAAAACTTGAGCAAATATTTTAAAACAGGACAAAGCCGCCGGGCGGTAGTGGCGCACGCCTTTAAGCCCGAATCCCGGCACTTGGGAGGCAGAGGCAGGCAGATTTCTGAGTTCGAGGCCAGCCTGGTCTACAGAGTGAGTTCCAGGACTACACAGAGAAACCCTGCCTCGCAAAACAAGAAAAACAAAACAAAACAACAACAACAACAACAACAACAAAAACAAGACAAAGCCAACTGTAGGGCTGGGATTCTTAACTTTACTAAGCAGCTGTCTGTACCACTTATTTTTAACCACTTAGCACAATTATTCATAGAAACACAAAGGATTCAGAATAATCTGAATACATACTTGACAAGGCCAGGAAAAAGGAAATTAGGGAGTTAAATTCTGTGAGGTTCTTTATCCAGTAACATTTCACCCAACAGAGTGACAATTGTATGAGTAACTAAAGCTCAAGTCAATGTGGTACAAATAGATAAGAATCTGGACAGATCGATTTCTTTATCATAGTCAAGTTTAAATTTTAATAAAGTTCAAAACTACCCCCCCAAATAAAATTACTCTACTTAATCCATTTTAAAGTGGAAAAGGTGCAATTTGCATTTGTTAACTGATTATACCAACAGCAAGAGATCTCTGAAAACTCCCTCTGTGAATTACAAAATTGAGTTGCCTGAAGACTGTAAAAACAAAGAGCACAGGTCACTGTTGATAGCCACATCACACGGGGACAACCTCAAGGTGCTCATTAATTACTCCAAAGGAAATTAACAGATTCCAACCATATTTCACGGAACACAGAACTCCATTCTCACACCAATTTTTCTCCTTTGCTGCTAAGCACAGGAAGGAAGTTCTGACACTTTGCCAGCTGCACAGCAGAAATGCAAACACAAATAGCTGTTCTTGGTGTGCTGGAGACACCACAGAACGAGCTATCCATTTCCCTGATGGTTACCCACATGCCATCAATAATAAGTAAGTGTGTTTTAATGCTCCTAAGGGACAGATGAACAGGATCTGCCTGTGAAGATGCTGGAGGCCTAGAGGGTCCAGAGAGCAATGGGAACCTGTGAAGAGAACACTTCCATACTCCACCAAGCAGAAGTTAGTATCATTTCTGTGCTTTCCCTCTTGAAATCACAAAGCCTGTACAAATGCAGTCATCTTAGGCAAAAACTTGGATGACAAATGAATGACACCAGGGAAGTCAATGACAATTTGTTCTGTGATCATAAAGATCTATAAGTAAGAAAACGGTAAACATCAAAAAGAAACTCAAGCTGGAAACTGTAAGCACTCATGTTAACTGTAGAATGATAAGCTACTGTAAACAGGACAAGTTTTAGACATTACCATAAGTTGGTATTTATTTTCTTATCTTAAACAGATTTCACACAATTACTTGAGCTCCCAGGCTCACTCTGAATGTAGGTGGCAAGCAAATGTTCGGAATACGCGTTGCTTTATGATCTAAGGCTTGTAAGACTAAGTGGCATGTATTGTAATAAGGTATTAGGAAGCCTGCCACTTGCCAAACATCTTAATTAGAAGAACTGAAGCTTGCCCTAGATCTACTCTAAAGTGGGGTGTGCTAGGGGCCTTGGGTTTTCCTGAGGCAGATCAATAATTATAAGAAAGAAATTGGAATCTTGGAGGATGAATGAACTAGAGAAAAAAAAACGACTGACAGCCCAGTGCCTGAGGCTCCAATGTTCCTGCGAAAGGCCGCAGGCCAAGTGCTACCTGTAGTTGTATACACAGAAGTCAGCTTGCCTTCAGCTCGACTGGTCTTTCTGAATATCTATTTCCTAATATACAAAAGCAGGAGGAAACATTCAGTTCTTAGGTGGCTAAAATGTGATAAAATGCTGCCACTTCTGAGACAAAATTCAAGTATTTTATCATCTATTACAGCAAAGCAAGTCTCAGTAAGCATTGCAAATCCCAGTTAAATCACAGCAGTGACTCAAGTTATTAGGATGAAGCTTTATTTTTCTGTTGAAACCCAGCTCAGACTACAGATTCTCCAGCAAGCTTTCCTCGGACCTTGTCCCCAGTGTCACCAGTTCCATCCAGTAGTCTGGGCTGACTTATGTGGCAGTATTTACTAACGGGGTGATGAGCCTGCTTACACAGGCTGGGAGTTCCTTGATAGCAATGACCTTATGTTACTCCATGATACACTTTCAACGCATAGCAAGGTACAGAGCAAGTCCAACTCAATCAGAGCTCAACTGAGAGAAGTCTTAAGTAGCACAGCTGTGACATAACTCTGCATGGGCAATCATTAATTCTAAGTGAGATAAAGCAGTGTTTTAGAAAAGAACATGTCTAAGCACGCACAGACATAAGGACTAATTCATGCCAGAAGACAGGGCAGATAGACAAAAACAAAACAAAATAAACAAAACCCAAACGTTCAAACTTAAAGTCAGTGTGCCACTTGGTTCCTGATGTCCAGTAAACAAGTGCAAAAGAGCTGAAGGAGGTTTACTTTAGGTTGACAGCTCAGTCAAGCACACTCCCTGAGGCATTCTCGCTTCACACCAATGGTACAAAAAAAGTCTACTCCTGGCTCAGTGACTTCAAGTGTGTCACAACTCTCTTGATTTTATGGCCCCGTCGCTCGCAGCTGCGAGGTTAGCAGGTCTGCACCTGTTACAGACAAACGTGCCCGTCCCTCCGACCCAAGCCCGGGGTTTGCTGGCAGCCTGTTCCAGTAGGAGACATGGGCTCCCGAATCCGAGCTATGGGGTGAGGAGGTCGGGGAGGCCGCCCGCAGCCGCCCGCGTCCCCGCCGCACTCACTCAGGCTCGCGGGCGGGCTGCGCAGTCGGCCGCGGGCTCGGAACCCGGCTCCGCGCAGCAGCGAGGCCCCGCGCCGCCCCCGCCGCTCCTCATCGTCCTCCTCCCGCCGAGGGGCCGCCGTCGCCACCGTCTAGCTCGGAGCTTCTGCGGCGCGGCTGGCGCAGCCTCCACTTCCGGCTCGCGCGCGGTGTCCCTGGCAAATGCCCCCGCCGGCCCCCACATAACCTGTTCTCCGGCTTCCTCTGGGGAGCACGAAGCCAACCTGTCCACCCGTCTGGGCATGCGCAGGACAGTGGGCTCCGCCCTCGTGCTACGGTGGCCCGTAGGAGCAAAGTACATCTCCGCGTTTCTAGTCAGCTGCTGTCTGAACACACTCCGGGAGCAAGGAGTCTTTTCTTTTTTCTTTTCTTTTCTTTTCTTTTCTTTTCTTTTCTTTTCTTTCCTTTCCTTTTCTTTTCTTTTCTTTTCTTTTCTCTTCTCTTCTTCCCTTCCCTTCTCTTTTTTCTTTTCTCTTCTCTTCTTTCCATTCCTTTTCTTTCCATTCCTTTCCTTTCCCCCTTTCTCTCTCTTCTTTTCTCTTTTTCTTCTGTTTCTCTGTATCTCTCTGCCTCTCGGTCTTTGTCTCTCTCTCCTCTGACTCTGTCTCTCCCTCTACCCGCCACCCCCACCTCCGTCGAAGTGAACCTACTAAGACATATACACGGACCCCTGACTCTTTGCAGTCCAGGTCCAGCTCAGGATCGTGTTCACTCTGAACTCTCCCAAATGTGCCTGCTCTTGTCTATGGTCTTTCTTGTATCTACACTAAACTTTCTCCTCCACCATGCCTAACTTTCAGGTAGTTATGTCCTTCCTTTTTTACCTTTTTCCCACCTCACTGAGGATAAAACAAATTTGCTTCTCCATTAACCATGCAGCTAAAAAACACATTAGAGCAAGAGCTTTGAATTAAGTTCTAGCTTCTCTCGGCTCATAATTCGCGGTTCTCATATCAGTAAAGCGAAGTCCCACCTGTGCCTGACGTCGGAGCTCAGGAGCTGTTGTATAAGGCGCAGATGTGAGAGCTGTACAAAGCACTGCTGGTGCTCCTGTACACGTGCGGCTTTGCAACATCACAGGTAACGGTCGAGAGATTAAGGGAAACTACAAATAAGATAACTGGCCACGAGGAGCCGTAGGAACTGGCTCCACTTTAAACTAGCCCTGAACTGTCAGCCTTGTGAAATGCTGTGTCAACACACTAGACCAACTCTGAAATCATTTGACACTCTAGAGTCTCACCAATACCGCAACGTTTCACCTTCAAAGAAAGTGTACCTGAGCCGGGCGGTGGTGGCGCAAGCCTTTAATCCCAGCACTTAGGAGGCAGAGGCAGGCGGATTTCTGAGTTTGAGGACAGCCTGATCTACCGAGTGAGTTCCAGGACAGCCAGGGCTACACAGA
>JANHMN010000015.1:4527720-4539283 GCA_030674055.1 Rhabdomys pumilio | reverse complement strand
AGGAGGAGGAGGAGGAGGAGGAGGAGGAGGAGGAGGAGAACAAGAACGAGAAGAACAAGAAGGAGAAGAACAAGAAGGAGAAGAACAAGAAGGAGAAGAAGGAAGTGTACCCTACACTTTGCCCATCATTTCTGAATTGGTGGAGTAGGGCGGGTCATAGCCACCATTGCCAGTGAAAAGTAAGTGTTCCTGAGATGTGGGGCATACGTTTATATTTCTATCTTGAGTATCTAATATAGTTATTGAGTGACAGTAATGTGTTCAACAACACTATCAGCTAGCTTTATTCCAAATCACCGAGCACATTGGAGAAGCCTCTAGTCCATGTATGTTTCTGTGCCATGGATTATGTATTACTTACTGTAAATTATGTATTATTTCTGTAGCTGCCTGCAGCCACGATCACCAGGTTCTCCTGAGACGAAGCCTAGGAATTAACGGGAAGGAGGGCGAGAGAAACGTGGGGCCAAGACAAAGTACTCTGATCAAGGCCCGAAGTTTAATAATTTGCTTTCACATATAAAGGGGAAGCCCCATCCCCAGAGTCTCTTCTTGGTATAGCCCAGGGGCTAGGTGAGGAGATAGTAGTCCGGAAGGTGTCAAGGCTAGCTCAGCAGGCAGTCCATTCTTCTTAGCTCAGTAGCAGACCTCAGGGCGCCAAGACTGGCAAGGCAATGCCTCCTTCTAGGTCCTATTGTTGTTTGGTCTTGTTGTGGTCAATGACTTGCAGGCCTGCTTAGGCGTGGGGGAAGGGCACAATTTCTGCTCAGTCAAAACGCTAAGAATGCTCAGTAAGAACACAGGACCTCAGTTCATTTTGCAAAAAAGTCTTTTTCTGGAGCCCTAGACTTTTTAGGAGGCTTCTCTGTCTTCATCTGTCCAGGAAGGCTTCACAAACCAGACATACCTGGGCTCCAAGCTCCTCAAGTTCGGCTCAATGATGACATCCAGCGGCGAAGGACTGAACATACTGTACTCCTCGCTATAGGCAGAGACAGTGGAGGCGCGCTGCGCAGGCGCTCTGAGCTGCGGCACCGTCCCGCCGCGGCCTCTCCTCCTGCCCCGCCCCTGCCTCGCTGAGCCTTTAAATGCCTCCAGGCTCGCCTGCGCCCACTGCGCCTGCGCGGCAAGCAGCTGGCGGAAACGCGGGTCCGGCTTCTGGTGGCAGCAACTTCCGGTCGGAGTGAGGCCGGGCGACCTCTGGGAACGCTGCTAGGCAAGTCGTTTGGCGGGTTGGAGGAGGGAGGGAAGTTCTTGGTCCTAGAGCGGCGCGTCCTTCCTGCGTCTCAGGTCCCAGCGTCACCACCCGGGAGCTTCTCGTGGGGCCACGCATTCCGCGGTGCAGCCGGCTCCCTGCGGACTCATTTCAGGTGGCAGCCACCGGGTGAAGAGATCTAGTTCTGATAATTAGTTGTATCCATTCTGCAGTATTGGGGTTCACAGGCTGCTTAGGTAAGCAAATCACTAGTGCAACGGGTATCGAGGCTTACCCGGTTGAGCACCTTCCAAAGCCTGTGGTAATCGACTTCACCACGAGTTAAAATGTGTAGAGTGCGTTTGAACTTCAGCACCTGAAACCTGCCAACGAACTTTATTGCTTTATTGCGAACTGAAAGCATAATATCAAACATCTGAGTGCAAAAAAAAAAAAAAAAAAAGTAAAATAAAAACGGAGAGCAGGTAAAACAGCAGCAGTTGGCGTTGAACAAAATTTTGTGTCTTATAGAAATTTGAATTCTTGATTTTCTATGTTTACAGTTATTTTAAGATGCAAGCGTGTTCGCACTATTGCCTAAAATACATTATTATTATAAACGCAACTTGAATTGTTTGCTCCAGTTTGTTGAGAAAAAGTTCGAGACAATATGTATTCTACAGATATACATATAGAAGTGTACCTATGTTGGAACATTCAGAAAGTATTTCTTAATATACTTTATTTTACATACATTGTACGGAAATTATAACTGTAGTGTTATGCACCATCTTGTACCCACTTGAGGGAATCAGGTGGCTGGTGCAGTCAGTTATGCAAACCAGCCTCCACAAGGGAAGCAGTTAACCACAAGTGCAGTTACAGAAGATACAGGTGATCTGACCTGCTGAATTGGTTGTGTTCCCGCTGTGAAAACTTAAGACTGAGAAGTTTGTTTTTAAGGCTGTGAATCATTTCCAGGGCAGGCTTTGCTTGTGTCTAGTTAGTCAGTCCAGCCCTGATCCACCCCCCCTTCCATAAAACATTTAATAATTAGTTCCACAAACGAATGTGAACTATATTCATCACTGAAAGCACAAGTTGCCGCTTGATGTGAGACTTTTTTTTGTGGAGTATGGAAGTAGAGTATGAGGAATCTCATAATCTCCACTGCCTGGCCAGATGCTGTTATCTGAAGTCACATTATAAAGCATTGGCTGTTTTTCCTAGAACATGCATTTTTACTTGAAATCATTTTTAGAATACTTGCTTGACTATTATATAGTTTGAACTACACTAAAGTAGCTGACATGTATTCGTGTAGAACGTATAGAGATATTTAAAACTTCAAAAAATTTCACACTTGTGGTAACCCATGTTAGGGAACATTCTAGATCCTATTCAGTTATTTCTTTGATTTCTGAAGCCTTTAGTGAAAAGGCTATGATTAATAGAGTTGGGATTTTGATTTTGTTTTTGGTAAAGCGCTTACTGTGTTACCATAATTTGTTCTTTGTGCCCTTTGCTCTTTACAGTATATGTGCTGTTGTAAAGCAGAAGCATACCTATCGACTGTAGCATACTGCCTGACTCATAGGTAGTCACTGAGTATTTGGGAAATAGCAGGCAGAAATACATGAACAAAGAGTGATAAATTGATATTCGTGTAACTGATAAAAATAAGTAAAATGAAGCCGTTTGGGGAGATGATTTCCGGTTGAGGTTTGAATGGCAGAGGGATTTATCACAGCTGTCAGTGAAGGAATGAAGGTATATGCAGATGTAAACTTTGTTGGCTGGAAAAAGAGGATAGCTGTTGTTTTTGTCAGCTGTAGTTCAGATTTCACAATTCCCAAGAAATTGGATTCCAGTTCAGTGAGCAAGTTAAAATCATTGA
Source organism: Rhabdomys pumilio (assembly GCA_030674055.1). Taxonomy (NCBI): domain Eukaryota; kingdom Metazoa; phylum Chordata; class Mammalia; order Rodentia; family Muridae; genus Rhabdomys; species Rhabdomys pumilio. The sequence continues at coordinate 4,536,191 of JANHMN010000015.1, read as the reverse complement.
TGGCAATTAATTTTTCTTAGGTGCTGTATAATTATCCAAGAAACAAGAAACATAAACAGACTTTACTTGGAAACCTAGAAATAAAAATTTGCCACAACTGATTTGACTTTCATGACCAAAAATAATACTTTTGTATTCTGTGCTAAATAGTCGGTAGTTGGAATACCATTGAATGTCAGCGTTTAAGATAAATTGATAGTCATAGGAAATGAAGCTGAGACTTGATAGGACGTGTTGGTCAGGATGAAGGCAAAGCAGCTATATGTGTCTGTTTATTGCATTGACCTGTTATTAAGTAAACTTAATAGTTATTATGATCTAAGTCACCTCTATAAGCTCATTGTTTTAAATATTTATAAATCACAACTGCCACTTAAAGTTACTTTCCTTTTTGCTTTATCAGTTAAAACCAGAGGATTTTGTTGTCGCTTCTATGGCTTCCTCACAAATGTCACAAACTGTTGCAGCCCATGTCCCCTTTGCAGACTTATGTTCCACATTAGAACGAATACAGAAAAGTAAAGACCGTGTAGAAAAAATCAAGTACTTCAAGGAGTTTTTAGATTCTTGGAGAAAATTTCATGATGCCCTTCATAAGAACAATAAGGATGTTACGGACTCTTTTTACCCAGCAATGAGACTTATTCTCCCTCAGTTAGAAAGAGAGAGGATGGCCTATGGAATCAAAGAAACCATGCTCGCTAAGCTTTACATTGAACTGCTGAATTTACCAAGAGAAGGCAAGGATGCCCAGAAGCTCCTGAATTACCGAACCCCCAGTGGAGCTCGCACGGATGCTGGGGACTTTGCGATGATTGCATACTTTGTTTTGAAGCCAAGGTGTTTACAGAAAGGAAGCCTAACCATAAAACAGGTAAATGAACTACTAGACTTAGTTGCCAGCAATAACTCCGGCAAAAGAAAAGACCTAGTGAAAAAGAGCCTTCTTCAGTTAATAACCCAGAGTTCAGCAGTCGAGCAAAAGTGGCTGATTCGCATGATTATTAAAGACTTAAAGCTCGGTGTCAGCCAGCAAACGATACTTTCCGTCTTCCACAATGATGCGGTTGAGCTGCACAATGTCACCACAGATCTGGAAAAGGTTTGCAGGCAGCTACATGACCCCTCTGTAGGGCTTAGCGACATCTCTATCACTTTGTTTTCTGCCTTTAAGCCAATGCTAGCTGCTGTAGCAGATGTGGAGCGTGTGGAGAAGGACATGAAGCAGCAGAGTTTTTACATCGAGACTAAGCTTGATGGCGAGCGCATGCAGATGCACAAAGATGGCGCGCTGTACCGGTACTTCTCCAGAAATGGTTACAACTACACCGATCAGTTCGGTGAATCTCCACAGGAAGGCTCTCTCACCCCATTTATTCACAACGCATTCAAGACAGATGTGCAAGCGTGCATCCTTGACGGTGAGATGATGGCCTACAACCCAACAACACAGACTTTCATGCAGAAGGGGGTCAAGTTTGACATCAAAAGAATGGTCGAAGACTCTGACCTACAGACATGTTACTGTGTTTTTGACGTGCTGATGGTCAATAATAAGAAGCTAGGGCGTGAGACTCTTAGGAAGAGGTATGATATCCTTAGTAGCACTTTCACACCCATACAAGGTCGGATAGAAATAGTGCAGAAAACTGTAGCTCATACAAAGAAGGAAGTAGTGGATGCATTAAATGATGCCATAGACCAGAGAGAAGAGGGGATCATGATTAAACATCCTCTGTCCATCTACAAGCCAGACAAAAGAGGTGAAGGGTGGCTGAAGATTAAACCAGAGTATGTCAATGGCTTAATGGATGAATTAGACCTTTTAATTGTGGGGGGCTACTGGGGTAAAGGTTCACGAGGTGGCATGATGTCTCACTTTCTGTGTGCAGTGGCAGAGGCGCCACCTCCTGGTGACAGGCCATCTGTGTTCCACACTCTGTGCCGTGTAGGGTCAGGTTACACCATGAAAGAACTCTATGACCTGGGCTTGAAATTGGCGAAATACTGGAAGCCTTTTCATAGAAAATCTCCACCAAGTAGCATTTTGTGTGGCACAGAGAAGCCAGAAGTGTACATCGAGCCTCGTAACTCTGTCATCGTTCAGATTAAGGCAGCAGAGATTGTCCCCAGTGACATGTACAAGACCGGCTCTACCTTGCGCTTCCCACGCATTGAGAAGATCAGAGACGACAAAGAGTGGCATGAATGTATGACGCTGGGTGACTTGGAGCAGCTGAGGGGGAAAGCATCTGGGAAGCTTGCCACAAAACACCTTCATGTAGGTGATGATGATGAACCTAAAGAAAAAAGGCGGAAACCCATCTCCAAGACGAAGAAAACCATTGGAATCATTGAACACTTAAAAGCTCCTAACCTTTCTAACATAAACAAAGTTTCTAATGTATTTGAAGATGTTGAATTTTGTGTTATGAGTGGATTAGATGGTTATCCAAAGTCTGACCTAGAGAACAAAATTGCAGAATTGGGTGGTTATATAGTACAGAATCCAGGCCCCGATACATATTGTGTGATTGCAGGCTCTGAGAACATTAGAGTGAGAAACATTATTTCTTCAGATAGACACGATGTTGTCAAGCCCGAGTGGCTTTTAGAGTGCTTTAAAACAAAAACATGCGTGCCATGGCAACCTCGCTTTATGATTCACATGTGCCCGTCAACAAAGCAGCATTTTGCCCGTGAATATGACTGCTACGGTGATAGCTATTTTGTTGACACAGATTTGGATCAACTGAAAGAAGTGTTTTTAAGAATTAAACCCAGTGAGCAGCAGACTCCTGAAGAAATGGCCCCTGTGATTGCTGACTTAGAATGTCGTTATTCCTGGGACCACTCTCCTCTCAGTATGTTCCGACATTACACTGTCTATTTGGACTTGTATGCTGTTATTAATGACTTGAGTTCCAAAATTGAAGCCACAAGATTAGGTGTTATAGCACTTGAGCTGCAGTTTCGTGGAGCAAAGGTGGTTTCCTGCTTATCTGAAGGGGTGTCTCATGTAATCATCGGGGAAGATCAGAGACGAGTTACAGACTTTAAAATACTCAGAAGAACGCTTAAGAAAAAGTTTAAAATCCTGCAAGAACGTTGGGTGACAGATTCAATAGACAAGTGTGAACTTCAGGAGGAAAACCAGTATTTGCTTTAGAGCTTGCTAGCCAGGGAAAGCGTTATCCATGTCAGATAACAAAAGGCAGTGGTGATGAATTAGCCAGTGGCCTTCATTTTATCTCCTAATACTTCAAAAGGATTAGTTATCAGAAGGCACTAATTTTCAAGTAGAAAGGAAACTAAATGGGCCAAAGCCAAAAAAATTATTTTTTTTCTAACATTGACTTATAACTATGACATACAATGACAGCTTCAAGAAGTACTTGTGTGGTGTCCATATTGAAGCTGGAATTTTGACTCAGGTATTAAAGTGTATTTGGAACCTTTTAGAATCATCACCACTATTGACTTTCTAAACAGAATTTTCCAGAGTTAAAAATTAAAGTTTTTAGCTAATAAAAGGATTATACCAATAAAAAAATCAGAATTGTTAGTTAGACTTATAAAAATAAGCCTTTTTATTTGAGGCCTCAAATGCCCCCTATAAGCATGAAATATTTTAATAAAAAGTTTTAAGGTTCATCAAATGCTTTTTGACAATGTGGGGAAAGTTGAGTGAGAATCATCTAAACACCAAACACTTGAGATGTTAATTTTATTTAAAAAAAAGAAATCCTTACAACTTTAAGTTAGCTAAGACTTAATTTTTTTGAAGACCTGTTTCATGGAGAAGCGTTTTGCGTGAATTTGCACTCCAGTATTAACAGTGTTCACAGAACTTGTCTCCTGTTGGTGATCCATTGAATAGCTGTCCATACAGTGAACATGCTGTCACTTTCATTAGAGACTAGGAGCTGTGACTTTTAAAGATGGCCTTTGTGACTCTGTTGAAGTCACAGTCATGTGCATATTTGTTGAGATTTGTACTTCCATGGTAGCACTGAAATGGAGGAATGTGGGACTTGAAGTGATGGCTATAAACTATTTAAGTAATTAGACTTCTTTTTGAAGCAATTGAAGAAATGTTTGTGATTATTATAACTTAAATAAAATTATTAAATATTTAATGTAATACCAACATATTTATGTTCTTTTTATTTTAAAACAATTCATCATAATTCTTTTAATCAGATTTAATAGTGTCATGCTTTGTGTCCAGGATGGCTTTACAGTATCGCTTCTCTAACCTCTCAGGTACTGAGACTGCAGGAGTGAGCTATTGCTCTTGTCTTGATATACCTGCAGACAAGCTCCAGTCACAGTTCTTCCTGGACCCTTTGGGCTTCACATTACTAAGTGAGCTTTAATGATTTAAGTGTATACTTCTTTGTGTTCAGAGAGACATATCCCAAAGCACAAGTATAGTTGAAGTTTTAAATAATTTTATAATTTTTTTTTGCTAAAAATGATAAGATTTTATTCTTTTTGTTTTAATTATTTTATCCCCCCCGATTTTATTCTTTATATTTTTTAATTGGGTATTATATTTACATTTCAGATTTTATCCCCTTACCCCACTTCCCCTCCACCACTCAGAAACCTCCTATCCCATCCCCCGTCCTCATGCTTCTATGAGGCTGTGCCCCCACCTACCCCCGTCCCCACTCTCCCCTCCTCACCCTCACATTCCCCCCCACTCTGTGTTCATCGTTCATGGGACCAAGAATCTCCTCTCCCACCTATGCCCGACAAGGCCATAATTTAAATAAATATGAATTAAAATTTTTAGTTTTATAATTTTCCTTCTTAAAGGTAATACTTAGGGTATCCGTGGTAAGCAACTCATAAAGATGTTATTTAGGGTAACAATATTAAAGCTTACTGTGTTTTCTTTCTTATTAAGTTGTAAAAATACTTGCAGTACACAAAAGTACCTCATCATTTTTCATTGCGGCCCAGCACTCCACTGAATGCACCTAATGTGTTTTATGTGTCAGCATTTAAGTTAGCTCCTTGTATTCCATTCACACTTTTCTCTTCCTGTCTAGTAGTATGATAAACTTTGTTTTATCTGGTCTGTGTGCATTTGTTATGGCTAATCTTGCTTGACTGCATCTGGAATCAACTAAAACCCAAGCTGCTGGGCACTCTTTTTAGGGGTTCTTAATGCTAGAAGACACCCTAAATGTGTATAGCCCCTTCTGGTCATGGAAGACAGAAACTGCTTTTCTCTCACTCTTGCTGTCAAGTTCGTCTATCCTTCACCTGTGTTAGAACCTATTTGCACAAGAATCCTCAGGGCCTCTAGTGCCAGTTTGGAACTGCAGAGACATCCAGCTTCATGGACTAAATGGCTACTAGAATCAGTGTCCAGTACGAGGTGACCATTGTTGGACTACCTGAAAAACTTGCTGTACTTCAGTCTAATAAATCCCTTTTCAAAACATGAATTTCTCTTGTCTATTGTATTCCTTTGGAGAACTCTGGTACAGTAAGTCTGGGAAGGCTGGCTCAGAGTGATCATTTTTCCCAGTGAATTGCTAAAAAACACCAGTGAAATAACTTGTTGGTTCCTCTACATGTTTGTTGGTTTGGCTGCTCCCTGCTTGACTGAGGGTGTTCTGCCTCTGGCTTTAAATATCACAGCTATGGTTTTTGTTTTGTTTTTACAACACCACAGTGTGAAGTCTGATTGGCTTCTTGTGATGCTTAGTATTGTCAACTTTGTAGGATCTAGAATTATTCATTAGACACACTGATCATCTCCACTCCCCCACCCCCCCACTCCCCCACTCCCCCAGATCCACATCCTTTCTCTCCTTATGATACAAAGTGAATCTAAATTACAGTAACAATAATTAGAATTAGAATAAAACAAGTCAAAATAAGACAAGACAAATAAGAAAAAAAGGCAAAGAAATAGATTAAGAAACATATACATATACATATACAGTCACAGAGACACATTTTCTCAAAAAGAAATGTCATAAAAACCAAAACAGGATACCCTAATATATATACAAAGGACCTGGAAGTGGGGGAGGTGGAAAGCCCTGGCAAAACATTATGAGACAAAGGTCTCCAAAAAAGTAAGATGGTTTTGTATCAGCCGTCACCTACTCTACTTATATTAAAATAATACAAGTAGTTGTTGGTTTTGTGACTACTTTTGGGATCAGGTCTCATACAGCCTCAAACTCACCACTAATCAGTGGATGACTTTAAACTTTGGTCCGTCTGTTTGTAGTTCCCAAGTGTTGGTGCTACAGGCATATGCTATCACTAATGGCCTCAATGTTTGCTTGTTTCCTTATAGGTAGGCTCTCATTGTGTAGCTCTTGACTGACCTAGAACTCTTTATATAGACTAGCCCAGCCTCAAAGTCCTAGATCTGCCTGTCTCTGCATCCTGAGTGCTAAGTGCTGGGACGATAGTGTGAGCACGACATTTCATCTGGCAACTATCAGTCATATAGTTGTGATTGTGTGTGTGTGTGTGTATGTGTGTGTGTATGTGGTGGGGATAAGAGAAATGAGCCCATATTAACTAATACTTTAAAATATTATGTTCAATTAATTGGGATATAAGAGCCCCTCAGCAGACCCCATCTGATGCTAAAGACATGAGATTCCTGGAGAGTTGCTAGGCTTCTGTCTATGTTGGGAAGCTGAAGAAGCTGAAGTCTGATGTCAACAGAAGCTTCAGGAAATGGACACAGTCTGTTGACAAGAAGTGAACATGCTAAGGCAGCTAGCATTCTGTTCGAAAGATTCTTCCAGCTCTGAGGACAAGAAGCTAACCTTTCACACACCTGCCCAGCAGTATGTTTCTAAATCTTGTCAGTTAACAGTCAAGATGAATGACAACCTTGACAGTCTTAATAGGTGGCCTTGTTTCTTTGATAGTTCTACTTGCTGGTGAAGGAAAAAATAACCTAAGAGCCACCCTGAACATAGGGTGTACCTTTCAAGAAAGCCGAATTGAAGGAATAATTCAGGTCTTCGAATTTTTACAAACTATATCATACTATTCAAGGGCTAATATATGTAGCATTGTGTAGTACCTAAATATGTAGTTGGTATAATCAGAAAAGCACACTTTCCCTTCTATGACTAACTATTGCTTTTATAATATTTTGTTCAATATTTAGTGATTGTGAAATCAGAGTCTCAGAAGAAAACAGGGTCATTTTGCTAATGCTGTCTGTGTTGGCTTCAGTCACCCATGTCCTTTCTGCTGGAAAGCTGCTGTGGCCGGTAGCTGTAGTGGGTGCAGTGAGTCACATAGCTGAGTTTTAAGTGAAAATAGACAATTGGTTGAGTGATTTTGTGGGAGAGCATCATTTCTCTTCCAGCTGATAGTCTGGGGACCTCAGGAATTTAAAAGATGTTTCCATCTAAAGTCAGTAATTGTTTTAATGTCTTTGGCTTTTCATATCAATCGTAAATCAGATAATTAATGTTCCCTTAAAAGAGAACAGTGTGAGAGCCTCTAGGTTGAACTGAGCAGGTACTTGCAAATGTCAGGTCTGACAAGTGGCCTCATGACTCAGCTACTGAATCATGGGATCAATCAGCTGAGAAGCCTTTGCTGACGTAAGGGTCAGTCTCATTATTCAACTGAGAAGCTATTGTTTGCTGTATATAAATTAATTTCTCTCAATGTATTTTAATGAAAGAAGGAAAAATAAGTGACATTATCTATGATGTAGAAGATGCATTATTTATGTAGAACGTGCACATATCAGATTACTGATTCATGTTAGGAGCATGTCTTGAGACTGATATGTGTCCTCATCAGTTTCCAAGTAGCATATGAATCAGCTTCTGCTGTTCCCAGAGCAATATTGAACAGAAGAAAAGTCACAGTGATTACCTGTTATGGGACGCTATTCCTGGAAGGATATGAAGAGTCATCTACTTACCCCAGATTGGGAACCAATAGCAGACTAAAATAAAGATACCACCAAGACCAACTTGGTGACCCAGTGGATCTTATCAATGTCACAGGAGCATGGGAACTGAGTTCTGATCATTTGTTGGGTTGGATGTCAGGATTGCTGTGGAGAAAAGTCTCAGTTCAGTCTCAGTTCATCTATTCCTTATCTCTTTGAAGCAGAAAGTCTTTTGTTTGTGCTACCGCAATTGTATGTTGAATGTTTAGAGAGCAGGACAGTGTCCTCAGCCTCACAGACCCATGATAGAGCACTTGCTTGACATATCGTGTTAGAACCTCATCTGCAGTTGAACTTGCCTCTGGTAGTGACTCTCACAATTTGCAGACACAATAAGTAGGTGAGATTTGGTAACCTTGGAATGGAGTGACTACTTTATTCATGACAAATTACTGAAGAGACTTTATACAACACATTATAGGACAGATTGTGATAGTCATACACCCCTCTGCCAACATACACACACACACACACACACACACACACACACACACACACACACACA
>JANHMN010000015.1:4513972-4527710 GCA_030674055.1 Rhabdomys pumilio | reverse complement strand
CACACACACACACACACACACACACACACACACACACACACACACACTGAAGAAAGGGTCTTATTGTATAGCATAGGCTTGAATTCACATACACTGGAGAAAGGATCTTACTGTGTAGCATAGGCTGATTTTGAACTCACACACACTGGAGAAAGAGTCTTACTGTATATCATCAGCTGGTCTTGAACTCACATACACTGGAGAAAGGATCTTACTGTGTACATAGGCTGGTCTTGAACTCATGAACCTTCTGTTTTCACTCTATTGTACTCCATTTTGTGCTCTCTCTATTTGAGTCAGACGTGTGATTTTCTTCTAATTAGTAGAATATAATGGAGATATCATGTTACTCCTACTTTTATATTCTATGTCTCCTTCTTACTAGCAGGCTAATTCAAGTCTCTTTCTATTTCTCACTTTGCTAGCTGCTACAGTTTGAATATTGATTATCTTTCAAAGGCACATATAAAAGCCTTATCTCTAGAGTGGCAGTATGGTAGAAGGTAGAACTGTCAAGAGATAGGGCCTGCTAGGAGATTTTGAGGTCACTGGTGCATACTATTGAAGTGAATTATGATGCTCAACCCTGTCTCCATCCCACCCCATTTCTTTCCCTTGCTTCTTGGCTCATGGTATGAGTAGGTTTGCTTCACCATGCATGACTGCCATGATTTGCTGCCCTTCTAGACACTGGAAGGTATGGCGTTAACCTGTCATGGACTACAATCTCCCTATCAGAAACCAGATAGGTATTTCCATTCTGTAAGTTAATCACCTTGGGTATTTGATACAGTAGTGTAAAGCTAACAATCACACTGACTTTTATAGAATTCCTATAGACCACATAATTTCAGGGAACCGAAGTCACCAACAACCATGACATCAGGGAAGCAGCTCATCTAACTCAGTTCCTCCTGAGGATGCAGCAGCTGATCACAAAGGTTCTTGGTCTCTGAAACCTTTCAATGACCTCTTGATTGGAGAACTTGAGTAGTCTGTGGTTCATAGAGGCACTGAGGAACTGCCTCCTACTTCTGCGGTCTTCATTTGTTTAGTTGCTCCGTAAGCTCTACTGGAGCAAAACCCAATGCTGTTACTACTATACTTCCTTCTAGTTTCTTTGCTTGAGCAACTTTGTGATTACACCTCACCCATTCTAGTTCCTTGTGTGATCTTCTCTCCTGAAACACTCACTGTCTCAGTATTTGTAATGTGTCCCCCAAATTTACAACTCTTATCTCTAAAGCTGTAGAATGTATGACTGGTTTTTGTTTGTTTGCTTTTGTGGGATGACCCCACCATTTCTCTCTGTGGTTAGACTGTGTTCCTTGTAATTTTCTACCTCATCATCTATTTGGCAAACATTATCTTTTTCCTTAGCCATTTTGAGTATATAGATAGTCCATATGAATCTTTTGCGGCTCATTGTGTCTTGTGTTTATTCAACTTTCACGAATATCTTTGGGTTACTGTTATAGTGTATTGCTTTAAAGTCTTTTTATTTGCACTTGTAAAAATTAATCATACCCATTGATTAAAATTTTTCTGTAGAGGGAAAAAAAAAAAAGCAACTTTCTGTTGGTAAAAGAGTGTATTGCTGCCCAGTGTCTTAAGAGCATGGACTTTAGAAGGGACAAGCCCAGCTTTGAAACCTGATGTCTCTGTGTAGGCTGGTTGTATATCTCCTCCACTCTTGAGTTCTGTCTTCTATAAAATAATGTAATTATAGTGTTCAGTTCATTAAGTTGTTTTACGGAAGGAACACATACATGCGATTGATGCTTCCAATGCTGTGCTGTGCCAGTAAGTTCTACACATGATGCAGAGCTACCTACTGATAGCTAGAAAGGGTGAGCAGGAGCATAGAAACAGCACTAAGGGGTGCCTTCCATAGTGTTCCAGATCCTTTCGTCCTTCTAAAAATGGGAAAGATTCTGCCTGTCCCCTTCATACTGAGTTGGTTCTGATGGCATCTGGTGAGCAGAGTTAAGAGTTCTGCTAAGGTCCAATGAACAGCCCAACTTGGGATCCATCTCATGGGGGGACACCAAAGCCTGACACTATTACTGATGTTATGATGTGCTTACAGAAGAAAGCCTGGTATGGCTGTCCTCTGAGAGGCCCAATAAGCAGCTGACTGAGACAGAAGCAAATATTTACACACAACCATTGAACTAAAGTCAGGGACACTGTGGTTGAATGAGGGGAATGACTGAAGAAGCTAGAGGGGAGGGCAACCTCATAGGAAGACCAGCATTCTCATCTAACCCAGACCCCAGGGAGCTCTCAGAGACTTAGCCATCAACCAAGAGCATACACAGGCTGGTCCAAGGCTCCCAACACATAGACAGCAGAGGACTGCCTAGTCTGGCCTCAGTGGGAGAAGATGTTCTTAATCCTAGAGAGACTTGAGACCCAGGGTAGGGGGAAGTCTGGGGAGGGCACCCTCTCAGAGGCAAGGGGGAGGAGAAATGGGATGAGAAACTATGGGAGGGGAAACTGGGAGGAGGACAATGACTGAAATGTAAGTAAATAAAAAAAAAGTTCTGTTAAGTATCTCATGAGGAACAGAACAGCCAAGCACAAAGAATAAGGAACCAAACTTAGAGAATAGTGGCCCATGGGTCAAGAAAACACATTCCAGAAGCTTCTACAGTTTAATGAGAAAAGACCTTTCATTACAGTGACTAACCCTTGACCATACATAATAATCTCAGTGGTATTTCCAGTCCAACTGCCATTCATAAAACAAATGCTAATTCTTGCTTACCCCATCTGGAAGTCTTAGTCTACGTGTTAATTGCTATGTGCAGTGTTCTCTGGGCTTCTAAAGTACTATCCACATACCACTTACTATTAATCAGCATTTTGAAAAACTCACCTATGTCTTAGTGCAAGGCTTCCAGTGTTCTCTCTCCCAGTGAAGCCTTACAGACCTGGGCCATGCTGAGTTAGTTCTTGTTAGCTGGGATACATACATTGAGGGAGACAAACTTTAGGGCCTAAAATAATGTTAGGCCCTAGGGTATGAATGCATATAAATTGGCTCAGGTCAGGAAAACCTCAGGTTTGTTTGTGATGACCTGTGTATTAGAGCAGGTTTCTTCCAGCGATGCAATGATGGCTTACTGGATACAAATTCAATTTCTCAGGAATGAAACAATAGAGAGGTGTGCACCATTTGGCCACAGTCTTGCTAAAAATGCAACATAATGATTATAAAATATTATCGAATCTCCTGAATGTACTGGCTGATATATGTTTAGTATATGCTATATATTGATTATAAAAATTATTACCCAGTTTCCTGAATGTTTTAAGTTGGCCTGTTTAGTTTTACTTTTATCCTTTTCTCATATATTACTTTCTGACTACAATTTCCCTTCTCCATCTTTCCCCCTTCACCTCTCATTTCCCTTTCCATGTCCCTCCCACCTCTGCCTCCCCTCAGAACAGATCAGGCCTCCCAGGCACATCCACCAAACATAGCAGAACAAGTTATAATGAGACCAGGCACAGATCATCACCTCAAAGCTAGTTGAGGCAACTTAGCAGGAGGAACTAGGGTCCACAAGCAGGCAAAAGAGGAGACAGCCTCTGCTCCCACTGTTAGGGTTCTCACAAGAACACCATGCCACTCAGGCATAACATATATGCAGAGGACCTAGGTCAGACCCTTTCAGACTCCCTGATATCTGTGAGCCTACTCTCTGACTCCATCTTCTGTAACAAGACAAGGCCTCAAGTAGAGGGATTGGAACACCAACCCATCCACAAAACCTTAAAGACTACAGTTCATCCTGTCTGCAGAGTGCTCTGGGACAGGAGCATAGCATAATCATTATCAGAGAAACCACAGACACTCCATATGGCAACTGCTGGGAGAAGATACAAAATCCCGCAGCCAGACATTAGGCAGAGCTAGGAGAGTCCCGTCAAGGAGAGGGATGAAAGATCAGAGAAACCAGAGGGGGCAGGGACACCAAAAGAGCACAGCCCACAGAATCAACTGATCTGTGTTTATTGCACTAGGCTGAGTTACTAGATGGATAGGGTCAGATCTTTACATCTCTCTGACAGCAACAAGCAGCATGATGCCAAACAAGACTAAGAAGCCTAAAAACAACTGGTCATCTTTTTTAAGATACAGGAGATAGGAATCAAAACATTTCTTGGAAAATCGTATGAAACAGTATAAATACATGCTATAGAATGAAGAGAAATGGGGAAACAACTGTATGTAGATTATAAAAACTGCTTATCAGTTGTGGGAGCATTGTGGAGTGATGGAAAGTAGCTTAGTCACCAAAGCATAGTGGTTCCACACAACCAGACAGAAAAGCCAAAGTCCTCCATGGGCTGGAGTGGACTCTGAATACACCCACCTCAGCATGTAGCTTAGACTTTGTCTCACACTGCAGGACAGACAGGTCATTAAACAGAGTTTGTGATCAAGATGCCATTATCCAGAAAATAGTGATTTTGAAACTCTCTTTTGTAGCACAAAGCAAAATATATATATTCTAGCATATTTACAAGTTAAATAAGGTGCCCAAAGCCACACAAGTGACACACACTAGGGGGAGTCCTTTCATGACGCAATCAAATCAAACCAGAACGGAGGAGAAAGGGTTGCTGCATTTATTGTACAAAATTGACAATAAGAAAAACCAATGCTTACGATAAGATATCAGAAGTGACACCTTTTTGATGTTAAGTGGAGAACAGCTGTAACCAACAAGACCATTTACCTTGTAGATAATAAGTCAAAGGAAAGAAATCCTATGGGACGCAGACAAAGGAGAACTTAAATGGTAACAACTGCATCCAGAGCAAAACACATTGTGCCTACAGGAAATCACCCCTGGCTCTGTGATCTCAGCACTCCCATTGACATCATATACATACATATGTATATGTGTATGTGTATGTATATGTGTATGTATATGTATATATGTACATACATATTACGTATATATATATACGTATATATACACATATATATGTATATATACATATGTATGTGTATGTGTGTGTGTATATATATATATATATTCATATATATATATATATATATATATATATATACTATTTTCTATATGCATGGCCCATTGCAGCTAATGTCATATTTAAATATGCTTCCTCTGATTAAGTTGTTTCATTTGTAGGCAGCTATCTCAAATATAATTGACCATGTTAAAGAAAAAAACAAAAAACAAAAAAAACCCAAACTGAAACAAACAGCAACAACAACAACAACAACAACAACAACAACAACAAAACCCGACTTACAAGGACAATTAGTGAAGAAGCAGCAATAGATGCCAACCAGAAGTCTGTTTAAATAAGTAAATGGTAATCTATAAGCCATAACGACATGCTGTAGAGTGAAAAAATATAAAAATCATTTTATAAAATGATTACAGGTTTTTCTTTAGACTTTTCTTTAAAGGGAATGAAAAATATAGAAAGTTTTTATGACCCCTAGACCTGAGCAAAAGAATGCAGGTTCATGAGTTCAAGGAAGTGAATGTAAGATTTTAGGTATTCACCGCCAGGGGATACATTCCACATCCCAAGAGGGGTACATTATCCCTGAGTCAGAGGACACTTGCTAGATTAACATTCCTTAGACCTCAGGGAAGAGAACCCACCTGTGAGTGGGGAAGGCCCAAAGCAGCAAGACACATTCCTGACCACAAAGAAAGATGCAAGTCATCTGGGTGGTCCCAGGAACTGGCTGACCGCAAGATAAATGGTTGGGCAAGGTTACATTCTTACAAAAGATAAGTGTATAAGATGTTTTCCGCATGACCCTGACTAGATTTGGGTTGGGACCTTTTAAGACTTTCTACTGTTTTTATGTTATGTTTCCTTGGTAACCCCCTCACCCCCCCTTGGTTTGTGGTTCCGCCCTTTATAAGCCCTCCACTCCCAGCCAATGGGGTCAACACTTCTCTGCCCCTACATGGGGGTCACAAGTCTCAGCCTCAGTCGACTGATCCCAAAATAAACCTCTGCTGATTGCATCCAGGTACAGTGTCTTGCAATTTTTGGGTGGCCGTGATTTCCCGAGACTTGAGTAAGGGTCTCCTGAGTTTGGGGGTCTTCAGTGTCATTGCTAAAAAAATAAATAATTAAATGTGTACTGTTACAGAAAGATCTTAAATATATACTAAGCAGAAACAAAGAAGACACTAGGCAGAGCTTGTTTCTGTTCATATCTTTTAGGAGGCGGTATTGGGGATCGAATCTAGAGCCTCCTGTATGAACAGAAAGTGCTAAGTGCTACATCAACAACCCTATTTGTTTTTTTTTTTTTAAAAAAAAAAAACAAAAAAAACTTAAGCTTTGCTTCTGTCTTAGTCAGTGTCCTATTGTGAAGGGACACCATGACCAGGGCAACTCTTATAAAGGAAAACATTTAGTTGGGGCTGGCTTGCAGTTTCAGAAGTTTAGTGCATTCTCATCACGTCATGGGGCATAGGGGCACTCAGGCAGACAGGGTGCTGAAAAAGGAGTTAAGAGTTCTGCACACTGATCTCCAGGCAACAGGAAGAGAGACTGGGCCTGGCTTGACCCTTTGAAGCTTCAAAACACACTTCCAGTGTGACACACTTCCTGCAACACTTAATCCTTTTGAAGAGTGCCACTCACTGGTGACTAAGCATTCCAATCTAGGAGACTGCCTACTTGCATTCTTCCCTCCCTCCCTCCCTCCCTCTCTCCCTCCCACTCTCCCTCACTCCCTTCCTTCCTTCTGTGTGTGTGGTGTGTGTGTCTGAGAGAAAGGGGGAGGAGGGAGAGAGAGAGAGAGAGAGAGAGAGAGAGAGAGAGAGAGAGACAGACAGACAGACAGACAGACAGACAGAGAGACAGAGAGGGGAGAGAGAAAGAGAAGGAAGAAGAGACAGAGGAGAGAGGGAGGGAGAGCACAAATTTCTCTACATGTTGTACACATATGCTGCAGTGTCCTCATGGAAGTCAGAATAGCATTTTGGGTGTTGTTTTTCTTCTACATTACTGAGACAGGATCCCTCTGTTTCTGCTGCTCTGCATATTCAAATGAGCTGGCCCAAGTCAGGGGGTTCTGTATCTGCCTCCTATAGTGCCTTAATAATGCTAGGATTATAGATGCATTCATGTTTTAATTTAATTCTAATTAAGTTTAATATAAATGTAGTACGTTACTAATTAATTGTATTAAAATCTAGAATTAATCATTTAAATTACTAATTAAATAAATATAATTATTTTATTTTCATGCACAAGGACTGTATTTACATTTCACCATTCCCCCTCTGCTCTTCCCATGGTGCCCCCTGACTCCCTCTCAAATTCACGACCTCTTCTTTAATTAGTACTGTTATATATAGGTGCACCTTCATGCATGCACACACACACACACACACACACACACACACACACACACACAACCTGATAGTCCATTTAGTGTTGCTCTTCTCTGTGTATGTTTAAGGTTAACCACTTGGGATTGGATAACCTATTAGCGTGCTTATCTCTGGAGAAAACTGGATCTCCCTCCAGGCTTGGTAACCAATAGTTTCCTGTAGCTCACCATCTATGTGTAAGAATCTGTGCAGTTCTTTGTATCTGTACCAATTAGTGTCATTATGCCTGTGTTAGGCAACCATGCTGTGGAGATTTCATGGGTGCCTCTTCCCTCTCATGTTTGCAAGACCCTGTCTGACAATATTTGCTCCTCTGGCTCCAACATTGTTTCTCATCTTTCATGATATCCCATGAGCCTTGGGTGTAGGGATTGTGGTGTAGATGTGTCAGCCCATTTTTACTTACTTTCTGCATTTTGACCATTTATGAATCTTTGTAATAGTCTCCACCCTATGGCAAAAAGCAAACTGTATACACTTACCTATGGGTAGAAAGATAAATATTTAGGATGTTGTATTATTCAGGATTCTCTAAAGTCACAAAGGTTATGGAATGTCTCTGTATATTAAGGGAATTTATTGCGATGATTTACAGTGGGCGTCTGTAGATGGGAAGTTCAAGAGTCTGGTAGTTGCTCAGTCTCACAAGGCTACTTGTTTCAGCTGGAATCCTGAAGTAGGTTCTAACAAATGTTCTGGCAAGTAATTGCAAGCAAATGAAGAAGAGTGAGTCTTCCTTTGTCCATCATCCCTATGTAGGTCTCCAGCAGAAGGTGTGGCCCAGATTAAAGTTGTGTACCTCCATGCTGGATTTGGGACTTGCTCTGTCCCAGGTTGTCCTTGAACTCAGAGATCTGCTTTTGTAAGTGTCCTGGGATTAAAGGCATGTACTACCTTGCCTGGGCCTAAGCTTTTCATGGACACTACATATCAAGATCTGGATCAGATGCATGTATTATCCCTTGTCCAGATCCGGGTTAGAAGACTGACTGTGCTTCCAGCCTCAATATCTGGATCACAGGTTTGCCCTCCATTTCTGGATTGCAGTTCATTTCAGATGTAGTCAAGTTGTCAACCAGGAACAGCCATCACAGATATAGTTAGAAAGTATAACAATGTGTGAACATGGATACACTACTTTCTCCTTTAGAGCCTATGACTTCTCCAGCAACTGGCAGTTAACCAGGTTTGCAGTACCAATCATAAATTACCTCCTGTTTAACTGCCTGTCAGTCTAATTAGACGGTTGTTGGTTGTCCCTAAGATATAAATGCCACTAATACACTATTTGGGGATATTTTGCCATGCTGGCCACCATGGTTCATAGCTGTCACATCTGGGTAGAGCTATTGGTGGCCTCCCTCTCTTGGAAACTCATGTGGCATCTTCTGACAGTGTGAAAGTTGTTCCTCCAGGAGGAGGCTTGCAGATAAGTTGTAGTTCCATTTCTTCAGGCCTTCAATGCAAAGTTTGTTGTTCTCAGCATGGAGTTTCACCTTCAGGTTCTATGAGGCAACTAAGGACAACAGCAATAGTCGGTATTGTTTGGGGGAGTCTCCTGGAAAACTATAGCCAATACATTGAGGGGAGATTTCCTGTGTCTGGCACTGGGATTTTTATTAGACAGTCTGTGGCTCCTGGAGCAGTTGTGGTGGAACTCTAGAGTTAAAGTACCCTCCTGGGTTGGAGAGGTGGCTCAGTGGTTAAGAGCACTGACTGCTCTTCCAGAGGTCCTGAGTTCAATTCCCAGCAACCACATCCATCTATAATGGGATCTAATGCCCTCTTCTGGTGTGTCTGAAGACAGCTGCAGTGTACTCGCATACATTAAACAAACAAATAAATAAATCTTAATTAAAAAAAAATAAAGTACCCTCCCTCTATTTTCTTATTTCCCTTTCATTACAGAAATGCCTTCTGTTTTTCTCTCTGGAGGTCATTTTCTTCCCTCACAATCTCTATTTTCTTTGTTTCTCTGGAAACTTCAATATATACATATATCTCAGAAGTCTTAGAGCTGGATCTACAAATAGGAGAGAATACAAACCATATTTTTCTGGTACTGTAAACCCTATTCTGTATATTCCCCCAAAGTCCTTCGAGCTTTACAACACACATGTCATGTGGCATAATGTCACGTAGGAAATGTTATGGCTTCTGTACAGGTGACAGTGGTGACTATCTGCCTGGTATAAAAAATTACATTGATTTTATTATTGAGAAACGATATCAGATGTGGTTATTCAGTATTATAAAGCCTTTAAAACTAACTAAATAAATGAAAATAACACGAAAGACTAATTTATTCACAGTGACATTCTATTGGGACTGAAGGATATCACCAAGTTGAAACAGCCTAGATTGGAAAGCTGCCATATTCCAGGCACATGTTTATAAAGACCCACATGGACTAACATTTGTGTTTCCAGTGACTTACATCAACTGGCATTTGTATTTGGCATGCATTGTTCGTTGTTAGGAACATGTCATAAATAGTCTCATCAGTTGTATATAACAACAGAGTCACTGCTTTCTCCCCACCCCTCCCCTCAACTCCCCTCAACTCCCTTGTATTGTTGTAGGGACATTGAAGACACTGGATATCTTACTAGTGACACTAGTGACCTCCTGCTATCAACATTAACGTAAAAGGTAGTTTTAACCAGTGCTGGTTTGCACAATGAGGTAAGTTCTGCTGTGTCTAACATGTGCTGATCTGAACAGACAGTACTACTGCATTCTCTGTGTCGGCTTTCTCTGACCTGTGTCACCAGAAGGACACATGATACATAGAATACCCTGCTACCCAAGGTGTCCTCATCTCCCCTTATGTGAATTAATTAATTAATTAGTTAATTGATTAATGAATCTCTCCAGTTTGGGAAACCCCAGTGTTAAATCAGTTTAAGTCTTTGTCAACTGAGAAATTTAATGAAGTGGTCGTGTTTTATTGTTCATCAGAAAGAGTCAGCAAAACAGCTTTGCAGACAATGCGTTCCCTGCCAAGCACAAAGAAGTGGCCTTAGTCCTGACAGCTGCCAGACTTGAGATTCACTGAACAGGACAACAGTGTTTCAGCCTTACCTGACTTTGTTAATCAGTGTAAATGAGATCACAGCAGGGGCAATTGCTAATGTCAGTTACCATCAAATGCCTGACTGAAGAGGTGGAGGTGACAGGTAGATTTTAGTCAAATACACCTCCTTGGATGTTGTAAGAATGGGAAATTCCAGTGTTCATGATATCCCTGGGTAGCACCACTCTAAGAGATGAAATTCTCTATAAATGGAACGAAGCATATGCCATGATGTTTACCACAGTAATTTCTGTAATAGTGAAAAACCAGGAAGCTTCCCAATGTCATAAAATAGCGCTCATCGTATGATGCAGGATGCCTACCCCTGAGACCACGAGGAATGATCCAAAATAGCTACCCCATTCCCTCTGAACTACCACCTCCTCTCCAAAATTCAGGGTGTGCTCTAGTCTCTCAATGTGAGATCTCTTCTCCACTCACAAGGCTTCCCAACTGCTTTGTGCTCTCATTTCTGGAAGAAAAAAAAGGCAGAAAGAAAAAAAAGAGTGCTTTGATATTTATGGCCCTGCCTGTGTTGTCAGAGATGGGATCAGAAATGCCTGGGGCAGGTGGTGTCCATTCCTGGACCCCCTTGCTCCACACACTGTGTTCTAATTACTCCCTCCCTTAGCTGAGCTCTTCCTGTGTATTTGGACCTGAATCATATGATTTGAGACTTAATATTTCCCTGTTTTAACTAAGCAATCTCAGTGGCTCTTTCAGGGAATTTTAGTTTCCTGCTTACATTTTCAGACTCCCTCCTCAGTTATGATTTATATATAAATCATATTATTATTGGTATTATATAAATTCTTATTGAACAGATCTGATAGCACTGCAACCTCATGTTACATTTGCACCTCTGTCTTAGTAAGAACAGAAGCTGGGATGCTTGGGATGGAGAAGACCATGTCCCAGAACCTGTCATCTTAAGTGTGTGTTTGAGGTAGTGATATGTAAGGATAATGATGTGTAATCTAAATTAAATGGACATAATATCTGGGGTAAGGAAGAAAAGGTAGTTAGGATATAGGATACTTCTAGAAGATCTCCCAACACACCTTTGAAAAGTCTGTGCAGAGAGTCAATGGCTCACCCTGGTGCTGTTGTTTGGGAAGTTATAGCCTCTTTAGGATGGTGGGTGCTAGTTGTCAAAAATGGGCTCATGGCAGATGGGGCATGAGAAGGCATCTGTGTTGAGAGAACATGAAGCCAGGGATGGATACTCACAGGCAAAGGAGGTACCCCTGACATGGCTTTCTGATCTCTCCAAAAAGAATATATGTAGTCTAGCCTTTGCTTCCATGGGTGAGGCATCCCAGCTGACATGTTTCCTCACCAGGGTGCACTAGATCCTCTGAAACCTGAGTCAACCCCCCTCCTTTACGTTGCGTCTGTCACATATTTTTTATAGTAACCAGAAGGGTCCTAATGCAAGCACTTGACAAGCTTTGTGAAGGGGAATACTCTCATTTAAGACTCATCATAGCTGTGAGTCAGTCACATGCTTTGCAAAGATTAATGGTGGCTTCACTCTTGAAACCCAGCAGGGCTGTGAGTCTCAGGCATGCTGCCATGGGTCTCACTGGCCTTTGCATATCCTCTGAGGGTTGGGAGCCTCTGCCCCTCCGTGACTTCCAGCCCCATAGCTCAGATGTACTCTGCTTCCTTCTACACACAGGCGTTCATCTCTCTGTGCTTGTCTCTCAGCTTGTTTGATTCTCATTTGTAACTGACATGTTTGTTGTGTACTCTTTTTATAAGTCAATAGATTAAAAGATTTAAAAAACACTTCTAGAAATATTTGATGAGTTCTTTATGATAGTATAAACCTTCCATGTCTCTCCCTTTCCTTGGTTTTGGACCCAATCACCTGAATCTGGAGTAGGCCAGAGATAGGAGAGGTATCATCCTTTTATTATTCTCTTTTTAA
The DNA here is from genome assembly GCA_030674055.1 of Rhabdomys pumilio. Lineage (NCBI taxonomy): Eukaryota > Metazoa > Chordata > Mammalia > Rodentia > Muridae > Rhabdomys > Rhabdomys pumilio. The sequence goes on along the minus strand of JANHMN010000015.1, from coordinate 4,515,289 downwards.
AAAGAGATTTATTTATTTATTTTATGTGTGTAAGTACACTGTCTTTAGATACACCAAAAGAAGGTATTGGACCTTCATTACAGATGGATGTGAGCCACCATGTGGTTGCTGGGAATTGAACTCAGGACCTCTGGAAGTGCAGTCAGTGCTCTTAACCACTGAGCCATCTCTCCAGCCTATCCTTTGATATTCTGATTCTTTGAAATTCTAATTAAAACTGGATAGGTCATATAAACACATAAAATAACTATAAAAGCTCAGAAATGAAACAGATAATAGCACCATGAACTTGAAACTGCCGGGAATCTATAAAAATATGTCACATGGTTAATTGCACTATCTTGAGTAAGCTATAACATTTCTCTACACAGTTGAGAGATTTTCAAAAAGGGAGGATATCTATAATTAAAGTGCTTAATCTTTAAATAAGTGGTAGATAAATTGTAAAGATGCACGTTTGAAATGTTGTTGGTATGAGAGCTAAGGTAGAATGCATGTAATTAGTGAATGCCCCGTGTGTCTACACATGCACAAGTGTGCACATAAACATGATGTTTGTATGCACAGCACACATAAACATATATGCACATTGTGTAATGGGGTTTGCTTTTGAGACATGAAATTTTTGAAGACTGAAAAAACAACTTAAGTATTTTGCACAGGAACAACGGAGCAGGCTAGGTGATTTTTGAACCATGAAGCATTCTAGGGAGACTAGCACACAAATTCTTATTTTTAACTCAGTACCAAAGTTGGCAATTACTGACACTGTACACACTTTGCAACAATAAAAATGAAAATATATTGAATAAACTGAGTTTGTCCCATATGAGTATTAAAGCCCAGTGGATACAAGAGATATTTAGACTAATGCAATGTGAAATATGGCCAATATTTACTTATTGATTAATTAATTTAGTATGTGGTAGATGAGCAAGCGTGTGTATGTGCCTATGTGCTTATGAATGGAGGCCAAAGGTGGGCACTAGTATCCTTCTTTATCCCTCTCAACCTTATTCCTTTGAGGCAAGAGATCTCCCTGAACCTATAGCTTGCTTTTTTTTCAGGTAAGCACAGTCAGCAATTTATCCTTCTGTCTCAGTAGTGCTGGGGTACAGGCAAGTGAGAACACATCATGCTTGCCTCATGAATGCTGGGATCAGAACTCCGGCCCCCATGGTTGTGTAGCAAGCTCTTTTGACCACTGAGCCATTTCCCCAATGACAGTTAAATAAAAGAAGCAAATCAATGTGTGTATCAGTCCTTCCTAGCTCTCCTGTGATTGCAGACACACACCGTACCATGGTGTGGATGCTC
>JANHMN010000015.1:4496826-4508972 GCA_030674055.1 Rhabdomys pumilio | reverse complement strand
TCTTTTATCTATTCCCCTTTCTAACTGGGAAAAATGTTTGTTTCTGTGACTGTTAGCATTTCAGTTTACTAGAGGAGAATAGAATCTCAACCAAAGGCATTGTAGGTTACTTGTCTTTAATCATCTCTTCTTGCTCTTGGCCCCTCTCTCATCATGTTCCCTGAGAGCCCTGGGTTTCACAAGGTACAAGGACTAGTGATGGAAGGGATCCTTTCTTCATTTTAGTCTGGTACTGGCTGCTTCCTTTGGCATTGTGCAATTCTTCTCTGTGACACAGAAGCTCAATGATTGCACTCCTGGGATCTCACTTCTGTTTTCTCTTCTTCCAGGAAGTGATCCCAGGAATCAGGAAACCTAAAGGTCCAGATGTGGATCCAGGTAAAGCTACGTGTCTGGATTCTTCATGCTTACATACCTCCTCACAATGGTCACGGCTGAGGAGACTGAGGCTCACAGGCTCTAGGGAAGGGGCTCAAGCTGCATTGACATTGGAGCCTTGAATCTTATGAGCCATACTCCTGTGGGATGCAGGATGTTGAGTGACTGGACCCTGCTTCCATGTTGTTGACCTGCAGTTTCGTAGAGCACTAAGGAGAGGGAGGGTGAGAAGGCTACAAAGAAACGCGGGCTACAAGGCTACAAGGATGGCAGTGTTCTGTGTCTGACAGAGTGAGATGAAGGTGTAGAAGGCAGGCATGCCGGGGAGTAAGGTGGTCCCCCTCACTGTCTTTGCAGTACACAAAGAAGTGGTTTGGTTGTCAAGTTTTCTTCTTTATGTCATTAGATTTTATTGTTTACATCTTCTCAGCTCTGTAACTCTCCCCTCTAATAATCCTGTTTCTGCTTTTGTGATTATATATATCACATATAAATATATATAAATGTATTATAAATATATATGATATTTATAGCTAATATGTAGTATATGTATATATATTATATGTGAAAATATATGTTCCATTCCTTTTCCTGTTCCTCCTCTCCCTCCAAAACTTTTCTCTCTCTCTCAAACCCACTTTCTATTTTCATGTCCTACATACATATTCATATGAACGTAGAAATATACTCAAATTTAGATTTCACTTACAGGAGAAAACTCCTTCTGAACATGGTGGCATATTTTGTTGGATGTAATTTCCTTTCCACCCATTTTCTTGCACATGGCTTAATTTCATTTTTTTTTTTTTTGATGTTGAATAACATTCCAGGGCATCTGTGTGCCACAGTTTTTCTAACCGTGGATGGAGGGACATCTAGGCTGATTCTATATCTTGGCTATTGTGAGTGGTGCAGCAGAAACAGGGATGGAGGGCGTGACTTCCTCAGAGGGGGTCACACTGGGACTACTAACAAAGGGTCACACCCAGATCACTATTATTTCATGCACATGTGTGCCTCTGTTGCTTTTATCATTGCCATGACAATGGTTCTTGTAAGAACAGTTGGTAAACAAGGGAAGTTTGTGTCGGCTCACAGTTGAGCTACTATCTATCATGGCAGAGAAGGCATGAGGGCAGGATGCACCTTACCTGCCTTCTGGAGGTAGCGAGGGATGAATGCCAGGGTTCAGACCACTTGAGCCTGGAGAATGGTGCCACAAATACTTGGAATGGCTCTCCTTATGTCAGTCAACCTGGTGGATACACTTTTCACCATGGATAGAACTTTGTCTCCAGTCAAGTATAGGTTCTGTCAACTTGATGATACTTACAAACACACATTACACCTTGACCCCATGTGCTCTGAGCTTTCCGGTTGACTATTTCTAAAGTGTTGATAACAAGGAGGAAGTCTGATCCTGTCATAGCAGCGCTATGTACCTTCACACACGAGGTGCTTCGGTGTGCTGCTTGCTCAGCACGCCGGGAGAAGCACAGGCAACCATTTTGAGTTATCGTGCTTCCAGCCCCTCAGTGCAGGGATTAGTGGGTCCCTTTATGATGAGGATTTGTCTTTTACTTTTTACTATAATGCTAAGTGCTGGCCTCCAAGATCTGGAGTCTGCCCACAGCCTCTGGGACCCTGATTCCAGTTTAATTTTGATTGGTGAATAAAGATGACAATAGCCAATAGCTGAGCAGAAGAGAGCTAGGTGGGGTCGAGGTTTTCCAGACTTGGGAAACAGGAGGAAAGGAAGGAGGAGCGGAGAAAGGAGCCACCATTGAAGATGCTGGAGGATAGGCTGCCCTGCTATTTTGCAGCCTACGGCATATGTAAAAATACAAGGCTGTGTGTGTCTTTCATCTAGAAACATAAATGGTTTAAGGCAGGTAGAACACCACCAACCCCCACCCGCCAGGATTTAAATTTTTTTTCTACACTCTTACATTCCCACTGTTACATGGGGATGTGCCCTATCACTTCCCTGTCACCACAGTGGCGCCACAGACTCATGGGAAGACTTCATAGGCCCTTATCAATTCTGCAAAACACTTCCAGAAAAATTTACTGTATCTTTCCTTCATTCACAAACCTTGGTAGCAACACACCCACCAACCTCACATCCTAAGACAAAACTGAAACACTTGTTTGAATTTAAGACTTGATAGCCAAGTTAAATTTGACTGAATAAATATTTGCTTATATCCAGAAATGAATGTGATGTCTGTCTGTCTGTCTGTCTGTCTGTCTGTCTGTCTGTCTGTCTGTCTGTCTAACAGGTTAGTTTACAAACCAAATGTTGTTAAAGTAGCATTCTTCAATGGCTAAATTATACAAAGAAACTCATAAATAAGGCCACTTCTAGACTAGAGTGAGCATAAGTATGAAAGTTGTTCTTGAAGATTTCATCCTTAAATCCCATCAAAATAGATTCTGTGACTTAATGTTTATGAGTTGTCTTCAGATACATCTGAAGAGGGCATTGGATCCCATTACAGATGGGTGTAAATTACCATGTGATTGCTGGGAATTGAACTCATGACCTCTGGAAGAGCAGTCAGTGCACTTAATTGATGAGCCACCCATCCAACGATTTTGTGACTTAAACCTGAGTTGCATCTCAAGACTTTGGAGTATAGAGGCAGTGAAAGCCAGTGGTGACATGGCTCTCTTTGAACAGATTCAAGTTTTTCAATAATTTTTTTTTCACCTAATAGTATATTTACTGCCTGGCCTTTAGCATTTGAGAGTTTACTGGTTGTGATTAAGGCACAGATGAATTATTCCTAGAGTCTCAAGAAAGGAATTCAGAAGGCCTCTCTCTCTCTCTCTCTCTCTCTCTCTCTCTCTCTCTCTCTCTCTCTCTCTCTCTGTGTGTGTGTGTGTGTGTGTTAATCAGAATTTCAGAAAGATATCCATAAAGACAACTTTTCACTATCACTTTTCCTTAACACCCACCACATGAATAGCACAGGGTATGATGGTCACAGTATAGAGTCTGGAGAGATGCAGAAATGTGCTTGTCCACAGTAAACTAGAAGAAGAAATGTATTTTATCATTGGCCATCTTGTCCCTCACCTAAGCTCCTGTGGGATAGAGTAGTCAAGGATGCAGGTGTTATTATGGGATGCCTGCTATTCACTGAAATGCAGAATTCTTGGAAACAAGTCCAGCTCTCATGGTTGGGGCTCTGTCACCTTTGAAAATGGGCACCTTGTGTCTCCAGTGCTCCCAGCTTCTCAGATCCCATGTGCAGCAAGAGCCTATTTGAGGATGAGTACTTTGGAATCATGAAGTGTTATCGTTTCTAAGTGTTATTTATGAAATTATGCCATATCATATTCTGGGATTTCATATAAATTTGTCTTTGGCTTGGGAGCCAAGCTCTGAAATAGAATATATCAAAAATATGGTTCTCATTATAGAACTTAGCACTCTGACAAAATGCTGATAACTAGGGGGGGCTAGTGGAAAAAATATAAAAATAAGTTTAGTATTTTCCCTTGATGCTCTGAGAGGAGATTGCTGGTTTCCCAGCTTTGTGTTTGCCTTTCATCCATTTAAAATTTTAAAGTATTTCATGATAGCAACAGTTTATTTTTTTCAAATTTAAAGTTAAACTTAGTTTTCAAATGTCATGCACACCTATATTTTATGTTTTATTCTGCCACTCTTTAAAATGTGGATTGTAACCACAGTAATGGATTTTAACTTCCCCAGCCTTTACCCCTGTCTGCTTCCGGATGGCAACAATGTGGGTGTGAAACTGGGTAGAACTGGATCTTGTAGCTTTTTTCTTATGAATATATTTGTGGGAAGTATAGTCTTATGTTAAGATTGGTGAAATTCAAATAAAATCACATAACCAAAATGGAGCGGTTATAGTGATGCACTGGGAAATCGCAAGCATCTCAACTCTGCACTGTGAGACCACCGAGTAAAATGAGGATTATTGGAACACAAGCATAGAGACGTTTGTGACAGCTGCTCTGATTCTCAAAATGGCTGCTGGGTGAGTAGCAGGAAGACAGCAATGCAGCGTGGGTACAGTGCACAGGTGTGAGAACAGCGCACAAGGGTGTGATTTCCTGTCTGTCTTAGTGGGACGGGTCACATACAGCCTGGGAACATGTTCCCTGTGTGCCTGAGTGGGGCCGGTCAGGAGCCTACAGTAGTTCACCATGATCCTCAGAATGGACTTCAGTGTAAAGATTGTGAATTACTTCTGGAAATTTTTACTTAATAACGTCTTAGATTGTTGGAAGAATGCAGACCGGGAAGCGGGGGTGTAGACATTCGTGTAAACACTACGGAGCTCCTCACACTCCGCGCGCGTGTGGTCTCCGAATGAGATCCCTCATTTAGGTATCCAGCTCTCGACGGAGTTATTAATGAAGCCAGTCGCTGACGCCATGCCTGTGATTCTAAAGCTCTGACTGACACACTTTGCTTGCTTTGTTTGAAAAGGTAAGATTGTGTCAAACATGGTGACAACCCATAGCTTAAGGCAAGAGGAACAATTCTTTATATCTCCACCAGGTGGCAGCAGGACAATGCCACAGAAGACAGAATCTCAGAAAAACTGCACCTACAGACCAGACTGCCCGGTTCTTCTCTGATGTGACTGAGTGGCTCTCCATTTCTGTTTACTGTAGAGACAGCAGACATGTGTTAAAGGTGTGAAATAGCTTTCTCCTGGAGAGACAGTTCATCACATGGAGGTTAAAGTCAAGGGTTGGGCCTAGGTCTGTGCTTCCCACTGTTGCAATACAGTGTACCTTCTGATGGGCGGGCACAAGAGCCTCATTGTTGATACCAGCTGGCATCTGTTGTATAGACATGGACACTGAGCCATGAGCCCAGTTGTTTTGCAGCGACAAAATGAACGTGGACAGCGTCCAAACAAGGCAGCCCGATTTCTGTGTCCAACCGTTGAGCTGAGATGCTTCCTTGTTGAAAACGTAATACCTCATGGAATTCGAAGAGATAGAAAAGCTGTGGTGGGTTTCCAGAAAGCCTTACTGTGTAATAGAGACAACGGTAAGGTGCTGGTGAAATTAGTAGTTATAGGGAAATCATTCTAAAGAAATCAACTGGACAGGTGGAGTGCTCAGGGCTGAACAGCATCAACTGGACAAGCCTAGTGTCTGGCAGGGCCAGACTGGGAGAAGAGCAACAACTCGGTGGGCATCGGACTCCGAGGAGGAGCCTAAAAGCTGGGAAGGTTTCCTATCAAGGGTCTGTTGGGAGAATCCGTGTTTATTGTGTTCTTGAACTTCACTGGCTCCCTCTAACCCCGAGAGCATTTTTTCATCTTAAGATTTTTTTACCCATGCTGGAACTCAGCTTCACAGCTGTGAACGAACTGAGGAAATATCTGTCTCCATATCTGTTTCTCCTTATGTGAGTATTAGGAAGGGCAAGAAAACGTAGGAAGGACTCTTTACTTTTACTGTTTTCAAAATGTATCTAGTTAAACATTCTAATAGCTGCATTAAGACATGAAAAGCACATTTAAAAATATACCACCATCCCCTGCTTTGTATAAGGTTCAGATCAAGCTGAATCTCCTATGCCTTGATGTTTATCTTTTGTATGTGGTAAAAACGTTACAGACATAGCTATCTATCTATCTATCTATCTATCTATCTATCTATCTATCTATCTATCATCTATCTATCTATCTATCTAGATATCTATCTATCTATCTAAGGTATGTGAGTCCACTGTTGATATCTTCAGACACACCAGAAGAGGGCATCAGATTCCATTACTGATGGTTAGGAGCCACCATATAGTTGCTTGGAATTGAACTCAGGACCTCTGGAAGAACAGACAGTGTTCTTCACCACTGAGCCATCTCTCCAGCCCCTCTAGCTTTCTTTAATGTGAAAGGTTCTGTAGTTTCCTCACTGTCACAGCACTGGATAACAATTCGATACTTTGTAACAGAACTTACCAGCCCTGGTCTCCACCTCATACTCTCCCGACCTGGAATTACAATGTTCATTTTTGAATGTAATCATTTGTAGATGTCTTCACCCTCTGAAACCTTATTTTCCCTGAAGTTACCTACTGTTGTTATCTGAGCATATCCTTCACCCCTCTCCTTCTGTGGAATTTTTTTTATCTGAACCCAGAGACAGCCCCTCTCTCCCTGGCTCTTTCAGTAATGGTTGTTAGACTAATGTCAATATTGGCCAAAGGAAAGGCAGTAAGTACAGTAGAAGAATGTTAGGGGTGGAAATAAATAGCAGCCTGGCCAGAAAACCAACAAACCTAGAATCTTCTCATTCACAGTGGCTCTCTGTAGTTCTCATTCCTTCTTCCTGGATGCATTGCACAATCTCTTAAACAGGGAGGCTGGGGGTGACTTACCTTTGCACTTTCTCTTTCGAGAGAGACTGTGTGTACAGTGTAATGCCTCACACTTTCTTTCCTAACTTCAAACAGGCAGAAAAAACACAGTCAGCTCAAGTGACCTCTGTTTTATTTTGTTGAGCCCAAGAATGGCCCAGCCTGACTATTCTGCAGCCATGGCCAATGGGAAGTGGAATGAACTGAAATCAGGCAGTAGTTTTTGTGTCTCATTTCAGAAAGGAAGTAAACAGATAAAGCATGAAGATGGAGAGAGGCCAGCACCCATGCTCACCGAGCTTCAGGGAACAAGAAGGAGCAAGGATCAGGGAGCAGGGAGCCCAGATCCAGTCCTCATCCTGGTGAAACAGCGCTTAGTACTAATAGTAAATGTTCTTTACATTCTGTTACGGATGCTAAGATATTTAAAGAAGACAAGTGCATGCCTCCTCTATGGTACCCATTTGTTCACAATTTCAGTGTTAGGAAAGTACCCTGTTCAGTCACATGCAGTGCAAACTCGTTATTTCTGAGCTCTGTTTCTAGACCCTTTAACTGTATTTGTTTTTATAAGTAGATATGTTTCTCTGTGTGTATGTGTGCTGTATACACGAGTGTGCACACATCCCTGAGTATAATTGTGGTCAGAAAAAGGTCACTGGGTGTCCTGTTCTATCACTTAACACATTATTTCATAGCAAGATTGCTTTTTTTGGGTAGGCTGCTCAGTTAGCTCCCAAGATTGTCCTACCTCCTGTCTACCCACCTCCCCTGTCACTCAGGGCTGGACCTATAGACACAATCAGCTGTGCCAGGCTTTTCTGTGAGTCTTGGGACTCAGAACTCAGGTGGGTCATGCTAGCACAGCAGGCATCTTAACCCCCAAGACACCCTACCCCTACCATCTTATTTGAATGGGCAAAAAGCACAGAAGCAAACTGATGCATGAGTGGGACATGCTGTTTGTTTCTGCCTGGAAGTGACTGGGAATCACCCATGTCCTGAGAGACCAGAACCTCCCAGATATGGGATTGTCGTGGTAGATATTAGAAGCTCTAACACATTGCTGAAGCTTAGATATTCTGGGTAGGTAGCTGCCAATAAAATCAATAGAAGGTCTACAATGTCCACTTACTGCATTGAGACAATCTCCCACCAATGTGCAAGCATTCCACCAAGCTTAGTACCTCAGCTTTAGAAGCCACCGTCTTAAACTGGTTGTTTGTCATTAAACTGCTTGTGCCAGCAATTGTTTTGCTAATAGCAATGGACTGTCATGAGATCAATTTATGTGTTCTTTGAAGCTCTTTGAATAGGAATGTAGCTCAATACCCTAAGAAAAAAGAGGATCCTGAAGCTTGAGTGTCATCTGAAAAGTGCCCCTGCCACACAGGAGAGAAGAAATGAGCCACATAGTAAACATCTTACAATGCCTTCATTTCTCTTTATAGTATTGTATGCTGGCCATAGATGCACCTGAAAGCCTAACAACAACAACAACAACAACAGCAGCAGCAGCAGCAGCAGCAGCAGCAGCAGCAGCAGCAGCAGCAGCAGCAGCAGCAGCAACAACAACAAAACTGCCCCCCACCCCCAACCAACCATACAGCCAACCAAAAAACAAACAAACAAACAAACAAACAAACAAACAAACAAAACCCCACAAACCCTCAAACCCACCTCATTTGGATTCAGAAAGAAGAAATTATCTGAATCCTCTGAAATGTTTTTCCAAAAAGTTGACTATTATCAGGAACCTGTATTACTCTCCAAGTGACATGTTATCTGGGGAACAAGGAACACCTTCAATGGTGACAATAGGATGTGACCATCAAAGTTGAAAAGTAGACATTGACATGCAAAATGAACCACTTCCGATCACTTCTTTTTTTATTTTTTGAGATTATAATATAATTACATTATCTTCCCCTTTCCTTTCTTCTCTCCACCCCCTCCCATATACCCTTCCTTGCCCTCTTTCAAATTCATCATCTCTTTTAAACTAACCGTTATTTAATGCATGCGCGTGCACGCACGTGCACACACACACACACACACACACACACACACACTCCTAAATATACCCTGTTCAGTCATATAATATTATCTGTATGTATGTTTTCAGAGCTGGCCATTTGGTATTGGATAACCAATTGGTGTACTCTTCCCTGGTATGAACTATCTCCCCTACTGTGAACATTCCTTGGCTGCCTGTAGTTCCTTGTGTAGTCTGAGGCCTTGTGGTCTTTCTGCAATCCACTTTGACATATCTGTTGTTGGCCTTGTTCAGCTCATGTTTGTACAGTCATGCTGGTGAGACTTTATGAGTAACTTCTGATATTTCTACGAGACACAATCTGACAGCAAACCATTGGAACTGGGCTCTACAAGTCTGTATTTTGACTGGTTATGGTTTTCTGTATATTCATCTGTTGCCAAGAGAAGTTTCTTTGATGAGAGGTGAGGACTACAGTTACCAGTGGGTACAAAGACAAATATTTACAATGTAGCTAAGGATTATGCTGATTTAATAAAGTGCTGGTTGTAGCACTTCTCCAACAACACTGACTTCACTAGTACTTGGCTATGTTTCTCAGTACCTGGCATGATTTTCTTCTTGCTAATTTTGCCTTAATTCTAATTGGAGAGCTGTTAGTTGCCACCAAAGTATTCATGTCACCATTGTACCCTTAGGGTTACTATGCCAAGAGGGTTGTTACATGGAAAATGAACCACTTTTATTTCTAATTTTAAAAAGTGGGAGCTGTAATAGATTAAAAGAAACATCAAGCCAAGCTTGAAATTTTTCTGCATCTGACTCTGACCTAAGAACCTCTTGAAGTACTGGATTCAGGCAGTTGTAAAGACTGGCAAGGACTATTAAGAAACAGGGGTTGTTTTGTTCTAACAGAATCACGTTAAGGATGAAAATGCATACTGGAGCAATTGAAGCCATATTGATAAGGTGCTCAGGGTGGGCTTCAAGATTATCTTCTTGGGATTTCTGATTTTAGCTGTGATGGATGGGATTCTAGCAGAGCAAATGTTTCCCATCTTAGATGTAAAACACAACACTTTAAAACATTCTCTAGGCTTTTTGTAAGGTAACCTCCCTGCTAAAATAAATGCCATGACAGAAACCCTGAGTATAGGCAATGGAAATCCACCCAGGCCACTGAACTTGAAGGTTATCAATGCCTGAGAGCAAATAGCAGCATTGCATGGATTCTGCCACTCTACACTGTACGCTGCCTCCAAAGCATTTAGTAGTTTTGAAATGAAACTGGACAAAAGGCTTAAAATCCCCGTCAGAAAGGAACAGCTGGGCACTGCTTCAGGCTGTCTCAGAGCAGTCAGAATGTAACACTTAATTTAGACTGCTAATCAATCGAGCTAGGAGTTGGAGCGAGGACCTAGGCAATCTGAGTCATTTGTCCACCCTCAGCTTTTACTGTCCAAAAGACTCAGTTTGAGGAGTAAGTGGGACTTTTCTAAGGTTCAGGCAGTAGAGAAATGAGCTGCCATGAAGGAAGCATCTGTTTGACATCCTGGACTCTTAGCAGGGACATCTGAAAGCTTGAGGACTAGACCCTAAGAAGTGTGCAAGACAGAAGAGACTACAACTCTTAAAGTTGTGTCAAAACAAGTGTCAAAACATTTATCTATCCACAATTATCAATCCACAAGCTAAAGAGAGAACCATCTCACCCTGACTAGAGCTACATACTTCTTTGCTCTGTCAGCTCAGAGGGCATAAGAGAATTAGTGTGTCCCAGCACCATTAAGCATAGCTAGCTTCAAATTTTCTTGCCAACAAGAGGAGCTAAGAGCTTCTGGGAAAATGGCCAACTCCAGGATCAGTGCAGGAAATAGGTGGATTATCTATTGGAGAAGCAGAAGTAAGTGTATGTGATGGTTTGAATATGCTTGGCCCAGGGAGTGGCACTATTAGGGGTGTGGCCTTGTTGAAGGAGGTGTGTTACTGTGGGCATGGACTTTAAGACCCTCATCCTAGCTGCCTGGAAATCAGACTTTTCCTGATTGCCTTCAAAACAAGATGTAGAACTATGCCATGCCTGCCTGGATGCTGCCATGTTCTGACCTTGATGATAATGGACTGAACCTCTGAACCTGTAAGCCAGCCTCAATAAAATGTTGTTCTTTGTAAGGTTGCCTTGGTCATGGTGTCTGTTCACAGCAGTAAAACCCTAACTAAGACAATGCATGAGACTATCAGAAAGACCCATAGTGATGGGGTCACATTCAAGGGACAATGGAGAAAACACAAAGGACTGTTAGTTCCAAGGCTGGAGTGGTTAGAATCACAGAATATAAAGTGTAAAATAAACACTCAGCACCATACTAGACATGCATGAGTGACTGAGGTTGTAAATACATGAATAAAAAGGTATTTTTTTCATACAGAATTCTGAATAATTTTTGGAGAAACAAAGATGTTCGGGTGAAACTTTATGTATTTTTTTTAAAAATCAAAAAATGTTTAACTGGAAAATACTTAACTTCAATTTCTCCTGAAGACAAACTTCGATAGCCAGTTCCCTTGCTAACTCAACATTTGCCAACAAACAGTGATGAGTGGGACATCTGGGTAATTTACTATCAGACTCCTGGAGGATTCCACCCAGATTCAAGACCTATGAAGTTTGAATAAATACATTTTTCCATTGTGACATGTCCACAGACCTTGGCTATGATTCGCCTACAATTCCTATTCTGGCTCATGCATGAGACAGCTGGTATTTTGCTGTTGGCATTATTTTGGGAGGTGGTGATTTTAAGGAGGTAGATGTATTATGGCCATTCTTGGCTGTCGACTTGACTACGTTTGGAATTAACTAAAACCAAAATGGCCGTGTGAACCTGTGGGAGAGTTTTTTCTTCATTAAATCATTAGAAGTGAAGAGACCCACTTCCAATCTACAGTTTTTGAGGTGTGAAGATCTGTCTTAGGGCCATACCTTTGTCTGGAAGCCTATATAAAGGAGATTAAGAGAAGGAAGCTTGCCTTCTTGTGGCCTGCTTGCCCTCATCCTGGCTGGCAAGTTCATTTCTTCACTGGCAATAAAACCTACTTCTTTAGGATCCTGGTGAATATTGAAAACCAGGTGAGACATCCAGCCTTGTGGACTGAACAATTACTGACTTCTTGGTCCTTCCATTGATAGACAGTCATTGTTGGACTAGCAGGACCAAAGCTTGTATGTCATTCTAATAAATCCTTTATCTCTATCTAGTCTAAATCATCTAGGTATCCATGCATCTATGAATCACCAAGGTATCTATGTATCTATCTACATATCTATGTACCCATCTATGTATCTATGTATCTATCAATCTATTATCTATCTATCTATCTATCTATCTATCTATCTATCTATCTATCTAT
>JANHMN010000015.1:4464541-4487533 GCA_030674055.1 Rhabdomys pumilio | reverse complement strand
AGAGAGAGAGAGAGAGAGAGAGAGAGAGAGAGAGAGAGAGAGAGAGAGAGGGAGTCTATGTAGTGCTGTTTGTATGCATGTGTATTGGGGCTGACCACTGGGATTGGATAACCTATGGGAGGCTTGTCCCTGGAGAAAACCTGTTCTCCATCTCTCAGTGACTCTGCAGAGCCTCATCTGGGGCAGGCCTTGAGAAATTTGTCCTTTCATTTTGTCCTGTTGGTGGGTGTGATCAGTACACAGGTCTTGCTTACACAGCCGTGTTGTTGAGATTTTGCGTGTGTATAATCCCTGCTATGTCAGAAGACACTATCTCATACCTGTTTCTGGCTTTTACAATCTTTCTGCCCCATTGTTCAACATGTCCCCCGAATCTTAGGTGTTTGCCTTGTGATGTAGATGTATCATGGAGAATGGGCACCCTGGGTCACTTACTTGCTGAATTTTTGCCAGTTTTGGATCTCTGTGTCCGTGTCTATCTGATGTTAAAAAGAAGCTTCTTTGTTGAAGGGTGAGAGTCACAGCTACCTGAAAGTTACACACTGGGTATATGAAATGCATTTAAGAAAGGCAGAACCATAACGTTAACTATTTCTTGTTCACCTTAAGAGCTCTAACTACATCTACAGCTCAGATTGAGTAAATATTTGGGCACTATTGATATCACACGTACACATTACCATTCAGTCTATCTACAATTGTATTGATAAGCCTTTCAGAATGAAGGGCTTGGAGGGGTGTTAGGTGGTACTGAGATGTTCCCAATGTTGTTGAGATGCTGCTTAGGTAACCAAACACTTATCTATTGTGGATCTCAGAACGACAGTTTTCACTATAGCTGAAGTTCATCTGAGTGAAACAAATTCTCTCACCATGTCCCATAGCTGGAATCTTCAGCCACCAATGAGGCTTCCTAACATCACAGAGTCAGGCTCTGTGGAAATTGAACAACTTCCAGAATATGTAATTCATTAAACTGTGATGAGCTACCACTGGTTGAAAATTAGTCACAAATTTAAATAACTGGAGATGGAGGGACAGCAGAGGGAACCAGGGAGGTGGGAGTTAGGATACGTCTTGGCTCATTTCCAGGGATAAGGATTGATGCTCTTGCTAGTGTACGCGCTCCACTGGGGTTCCATGAATCCTAAAGCTTTCTGATTGCACTGGCCATGTTGTCTCACGCTGTCATTGCGTGTGTAGTGTACACACTCAAGTCTTGTAATATGTCTGCAGTAAGATTAAAACTACACCAGTCTTGTCAGTTGCTGTCTGTCATGTTCACCCACACAGTAAATTAAAAAAAAAAAAAGTTACTTGTAGCGGCTGGTGTTCTCTTGCTAACTGTGTTATCTCAAAAGCCTATTTGCAATGTCCTGTAGCAGGCTAAAGAAAGACTGCCCCCAGTTGGATTCGATTGGCAATAAAGAATTGCCAAACAGCCAATAGCTGGGCAAAGGGAGAAGGGTCGGGACCCTTAGAGTTGCATGGGCTAAGATGTAGGAGGAGAGATAAGTCTCCAGGACCTGGGAAAGACAAAACCGATTTAAGAGTGGAGATCGTCCGAAATGTAAGAGTAAAGGGAAAGCACCTCCCTACTCCCCACCCCCTACTCCCGAAGGGCTGTCCAGAAGCAACTCGGGCAGCAAAGACCAATGGGCTTCGCACAAGGTAATGGCAGCAAAGTTTAAAGTACATTTAGAAGGTGTTGAGTGAAGAGTATCAGAGGGAAGCGCATTCTAGCCTCAGGGGGCTTAGAAGTGCCCAACCTGAGCTAGTCAGGCATATTAAGAATAAGCTTCTCTGTCTCTGTGTGTCTCTTTCTGTGTCTCTCTGTCTTGCCCCTTTCCCCCCCCCCCCCCCACTCCATCCCCCGTCTTTCATTCACAGATCAAAAAATAGCTCTTGGGCAGGTGCGAGCACGCGACCAGCTGGGAGCCAAAGCTTTGTAGCCGTGTAGCAAAAACTGACTGCTACAGTTACTCATAGTGTTTACGTGTAAATTAGACATCAGACTACGAATGGAGCATGCTCTCGTACAAATAACTGGTTTTGCATATATACAAGGTCACATATGTCAGCCTCATTGCTGAGGTTAACAACAATGTCTCAGACTGGCTTTAGGGCCTGACTATGCAATCTGTGGGAACCTGGGCTGGATACATAGTCTGTCAGCCCTGGTTTCTTCATCTGTGAAATGGGGTAGTAAGAGCTCTTTATTCAGAGTCACTGAATTTCTAGTTGACAGAGATGTTCGTGTCTGGCACAGGGTGTGTCATAGGCTTGGAGTGTAGAAGAGACAAGATGAGCCCATTTCCGCTGATGTGGGAACTGATGTAACCTGCTGCCTGTGATTAAAGTGTCACTGACCCTGGTGAGGTGGGTGCTGTGAACCCCTTTCAACAGTGTTCTTGACCTATTCTTTAAAAGTCTGTAATAGGAGAATGAAAGCTAAATAATTCATAAAGGCAGATATTTACTCAGCTTACAGATTTGGAAACACATTAAACATGGCACCAAGCTTTTGGTCTTGGCTGGGAAAGTCACGGCACAAAGTGTAAAAGTGGGAGTGTGTGGAAAAGGGGCCGCTTGGTCAGAGAGTGAGACCAGGCACCAGACTGGATAGCAGCATCTGCTGTCATGACAACTAACCCATTCTTGGGAGACCAATTTAATCCTTTCCAAAGGCTGGAGCACACATGACCCAGCTGCCTCTTCAAAGCCCCACCATTTCTCAACTCAGCTTCACTGGGATCAGGACTCCAGCAAGTTGAAAATTAAGAGACAAACCATGTTCTAATTAACACACAGTGTAAAAATTATGTTGTAATGAATAATAATTGTTATTTTATGATTGTAAAAATAATATAAGATAGCCAACTATGTAGTAATTTGCTCAGGCTAATTAAGGAAGTAAAGTCACATGATGTCCAACCTGCCTCACTTACTCCCTCTCTTATAGTCAGACGTTAGATTCTGGAAGGTAAAACATTTGGCTTTTTTACCTGCATACTGTACAATACATATAGATTGCTGATAATAATTGAAGGCCCTCATATGGATTCAATACCCCAAATAGGCTTTTCCTACATGCATGGCTAAATAAGACCCTTGAGGATGGATCTAACATATAAGTAAATTTAGCATTGCAAGAGAGTTAAGAAGTGCTGTCTGAAGTTCAGACAGAAAGTTTTTCAATGTCTGCTTCAAGCTAGGCATCTTTCTTTTTAAATTAATTATTCATTTATTTACACCCCAAATGTTGCCCCCATTCTGATCCCTCCTCCAAGAGTTTTTCCCTCCAGCCCCCCTTCCCTTCACCTCTGAGACAGTGCCCCCTCCCAGATATCCCCTTCCCTGGGATATCAAATCTCTACAGGATTAGGTACATTCCCTCCCCCCAAGGCTGGACAAGGTAGTCCTCTGCTACATATGTGCCAGGGGCCTCAAAGCAGCCACTGTATGCTCTTTGGTTAGTGCTGTCTCTAGGAGCTCTTAGTGGCCCAGATTAGGTAACACACTTAATCTTCCTATAGGTTGCCATCTTCTTTAGTTCTTTCAATCTTTCCCCTCACTCTTCTGTAGGGTCCCTGACCTCAGTCCAATGCTTGTCTGTAAGACAAAATGACCCTGGTATTCCACCTTACACCAATCAGAATGGCTAAGATCAAAAACTTAACTGAGCACATGCTGGCAAGAATGTGGAGACGGGTAGCACTCCTTCATTGCTGGTGGGTTTGGAAACTGGCACATCCACTCTGGAAATTATTCTGGTGGTTCCTCAGAAAATTGGAAATAGTTCTACCTGAAGATACAGATATATTACTCCTGGGCATATATCCAAAAGATGCTCCACCATGCCACAAGAACATGTGTTCCACTACGTTTGTAGCAGGCTTATTCCTAATATCGAGAAAGTGGAAGCAACCCAGATGTCTTTCAAACAAAGAATGGGTACAGAAAATGTGGTTCATTTACACAATGGAATACTATTTAGCTATTAAAAAACAAAGACATCATGAATTTTGCAGGCAAATGGATGGAACTAGAAAATATCATTCTGGGTGAGGTAACCCAGACCCAAAAGGACATGTATGATATGCACTCACTGATAAGTGAATATTAGTTAAAACATATGGAGTATTCATGATACAACCCATAGACCTTAAGAAGTTTAGCAAGAAAGAAGGCCCAAGTGAGGATGCTTCAATCTCACTTAGAAGGGGAAACAAAATAATCATGAGAGGGAGAGACTTGGATGGGAGAAGGAGGGAAAAGGGGGGCAGGATCAGGTATTGGGGGAGAACAGGAGAGAGACCCAGAGGGCCAGGAGAATGAATGGAAATGTGCAACTGCTGCTGGTGGGGCATGGGGATGGGGGATAGGAGGAAACCTCTAGAAAGTTTCTGAGACCTAGGATATGAGAGGCTCCTATGTGGGTAACCTTAGCTGAAATGCCCAACAGTGAGAAGATGGAAACTGAAGAGACCACTTTCAATAGTTAGACAGGGCCTGCAATGGAGGGAATGGGGTCACCAACCCATCTTCAAAACTTTCAACCACAAATTGTTCCTGTCTAAAAGAAATACAGGGACAAAAATGAAGCAGAGACTGAAGGAATGGAATCTTTCTTCAAAGCCAACTTGCTTCAAGATCTGACTTCCCCTGTTCCATAGTTCTACACAGTGTGCAGACTTTTCAAGTTATGGTTTCTTAGGATTGCTTTCACAGGTTGAAGGAATGAATATTGATGAAACAACCTAAGATATAAACCCCACCCTCATCTGTGTGATCCCAAAAGCTGCTGTGTGGTGCTTTGTCCAGACTTAAAAAGAAGGCATGGCTTCCCTGAGCACTCTGTGTCAGACAAAAGGCTGTGTCTCACTATTGCTGCAGCTAACCTTTTACTCCAAAGGAATCCTGAGGCTGTCTGAACCCAGAGGTGTTCAGAAGAAGCTCAGGGCTTCCTTTCTGTGGAATTTGGAGAACATGTTGCAGCTCCCAGTTAGTCACAGTACTAGCTTGTGACAACTCTTGGAACACAGAGATGTATTCTTCCCTAAGCAGGGAGAAAACAGAATCCGAAAAGCAAATCCTTCAGCCATTTCTCCTCCTATAGTTGTTTGCCTGTCTTCATTTTCTTTTCTTCCTCCTGGAACACCCAGGGAGCAAAGTCATTTCAATATCTTCAAAGGCACCATTCAAAATAAAGATATCAGTTCAGGTTATTGTCAACTGGAAGAAGATGCTCTGTAAGTGAGGATGTCATCACAGTGGATGCCATGTGTGTGATGAAGGATCTTTAAGGAAAAATTCACTCTGCCCCAAGTGGAAGGAAGCACCGTAGCTGCCACCCAAATGCCCACTCACATGCTGTTTGTTTTCCGTAAGAATGGGTGCTGCTTGTTCAGAAGTCTTAGTGACGAGGGAGAGATGAGGATATAACGTATCCTCATCTATCTATCATAGGACACAACAATCATTTGATTGAAACCATGCTAGTCTTCTTCCTGTCACTGTCGTAAAAATGCCTGAAAATATACAGGAAGGGTCATTTGCCTGATGGTTTCAGAGGATCTGTGGATCCACTGCTTTGGGGCTAACACAGGACCAAGTATTAAGCTGTTGTGAATGTGTGGAAAGGAGGCTACTCACCTTCTTCCTGACAAGAGGACGAGGGGGGGGGGTAGGAGGAAGCGAGAGGTAGGTAGATGATAGATAAAAGATAGATTGATAGATGACAGAAGACAAATAGATGATCGATCAATAGATGATAGATAAGTAGATGGATGAAGAATGATAGATTATAGATGAAGGTTAGTAAATAGATGATAGATATATTGAGATTAGTAAATAGATAAATGATAGATAGATGGATGGTAGATAGGTGAAGGTTAGTAAATAGATAGATGATAGATGATAGATGATAGATGATAGATGATAGACACATAGATGATAGACAATAGATGATAGATAGATGATAGACAGATAATAGAGGGTAGGTGATAGATCGGTGTTAGATAGATGATAGATGTGGATATGAGTGAACAAAACAAAGCCTTCAAAGGCACTTCCCCAACTAAGCTCTTCCTCCAATCTCTCACTCAGCTACAAACCCACTAGTGCACACAGGAGTGAAGAACACACCCTAGTTATCATTCCTCTCCATATCTCCATCGTTTGCGACGAGCCTTCAGCATGTAAGCTATGGGGAAGATGTTTTCTATTCAGACCTCCAGGTTATAACAAAGACTGCTGACTTTCTCTATTTGGCTTCTCATGAATCCAGTAGACCTCCAAAAATTCTACCATCAAGTGGCTTTGTGACTCTATGGTGTAGATAGACTGGTGATGTGGAATGGGAGAGAAGCTTTGGCCATCTGGCTCTGATAAGTGTCCCGAGGTATAAAAGAACCAACAAGCCACATAGCAAAGGCTCCCCAATTCTACACACCTAGATAAATAAAATCTGACACATCTCCCTTGGTGTGATGTGACTGAGACAATAGGAATGAGACAGACCTGTAGACGTCGGATTGTGGATGCCAATTATGCATACTTGGTTAACTTCAGAAACTAGCTACTATGCCTTTTATCATCTTCGCTTCTAAAACACATGCTTACAAAGAGCTGTCTCCTGAGAGGCTCTGCTAGAGCTTGACAAATATAGAGGCAGATGCTTGCAGCCAACCATTGAACTGAGCACAGCTACCCAGTGGAGCAGTTAGGGAAAGGACTGAAGGAGCTGAAGGGGTTTGCAACCCAATAGGAAGAACAACAGTATCAATCAACCAGATGCCTAGAGCTCCCAGGGACTAAACCACCAACCAAGGAGTACATATGGAAGGATCTATGGCTCCATCTGTGTATGTAGCAGAGGATGGCCTTGTGGGACATCAATAGGAGGAGAAGCCCTTGATCCTGTGAAGGCTTGATGCACCAGTGTAGGAGAATGCCAAGGCAGGGAGGTGAGTGGGGGAGCACCCTTATACAAGCAGGGGGAAGGAGGATAGGATAGGGGGTTTCCAGAGAGGAAACCAGGAAAGGGGATAACATTTGAAATGTAAATAAATAAAATATCTAATAAAAAAAAAAAAACTAATTTTTTTCATTACTTTATTTATACCACAAACAAAAGGGTGGCTGTGGGAATCAGGCATTTAGTCACATTCTTAGGTTAATCAGACATTGAGATTGGGATTGATGTGGATGATGAAAGGCTGTCAACCACGGATGTGCAATGATGGCCATATCCCCTTAGAGGAGCATGGAGGGGTATAAATGAGGAGCACACATGAGGAGTGAGAATATCCATCCATCATGTTGATTGGTATGAAGGAGCTAAAGTTACATTTCTGTGCATGTAGAAAAAGCATGGTGCCTACAGTCTATGAGGCAGTCACCAGTATTGCTGGTCCATGTGCTTACTCGCCAGTCACATGCATCTTAAATAGGAAATTTACAAGAGTGATACTTATAGAAGCCCAAAGCAGATAGGAAGGAATTCTATGGTCTAATATTAGGTGTGCACTGCGACTTTTAAATATGGAGACTAGTGATCATATATTATATTTCAGATAATACACTGATATTTGGTTTTCTTATTGATGAGGGTTGGATTGAAGAAACGGCAGTAGCCATGCTGAATTAATGATGCTCTAATCTGATTTTATCTAATAACTTCTACTGCAGACCATAGATAAAACAATTTCTCGTGGCAGAGTCAATCCTGCTTGAACATGGTATCTTGTAGAGGTGATTGACCCTGTCTTCCATCTCTATGTATCTGTGACCAGCTCATCACTATCCACCCTCACTATCTAGATTGCTACATTTCCAGCTTAATAACTGACCTCCAGGATTCTGCTGTATTCTCGTGCAAGGCTGGAGAAGGGCTCACACCCACTCATCTTACTGGGGCTTTAGGAGTCAGTTTCACTGATGCAGTTGTAGTCAAACATCCCAACCTAAACAACTTTGGAGAGAAAAGCATTCGTTGGGGTTCTGATTTCTGAACATCTGGTCGTGTTTCATCTGCAGTTAAAACAAAGAAAGGATAAATAAATGCATTTCTGCTTTCTTGCCTGCTGGTTAACTCACTTTCTCCACTTATAAAGCTCAAGGCCCAGCCCATGAAGTGGTACCATTCATACTCAGGTTGGCCCTTCCCACAATTAAGGCAATCAACACTCTTCCTCAGAGACATGCCCACAGGCTGTCTTCCCTGGTGATACCAGATGGTGATATGTAGACTTTAAAACTAACCACCCACTCTGATATTAACAGCATGACTACCCTTTCACTGACCTCTTTCTCCATGCCAGTTAAAGCTTAATCTGTACTGAAAACTATACTGATTGTCCTACCACCAGCTGTCATGGGATGCAGGAGGGTCTCGTTATCTGGATGATGAATCTCTCAATCCATTGCTTCTCTTTGGATGTTGATAAATGCCCTGCTGGACATTATGATATTAGTTCTTGTCTTGTTTCTTCATAGAGAAATGAAGTAGATAGTTCCGTGCCCCAGCATCAATCGCCTTCAAGGGAGTCTCATCTTATCTCTGTTTTAGGTTATTTTTTTATGTCTTCCATGTATATTTAATGTTATCTACACTCATTAGGGAGCAACTTATACAGTTACTCAAGTGACTTCCACTAGGCATTTCCCCAAGGCCATGTTAGAATATCTGTGCAGTTTGATTACAAAACTTCTGATTTTTTTTTTTGAGTCAATCCCCTTTTTATGTTTCCTGCTGCTGGGAGATACCTACAATGGTTTTCTGAAATTCAGAAAATCCCTGACATTTTCATTCACTTGACTGAACCTAAATCACCATGAATACAAAAATGAAGCTTGGCTTTGAAGCCTCATGGCCTAGTTAGGATAGACAGACAATGGCTGACAGTGTCTCTCACTGTGCGTTGGTTATGGCTCTAGTAGACAGCCTTGGCAGCTCTCTGAGGAAAGAACAGAACAGTATGTAAGGTTTTGAGCAGTGAGCAGGAATTTTCCCAGTATCACAAAAAAAAAAAATGAAGGAGCATTTGTGACGTTAAGACAGCAGAACATACAAAAAAAAAATAAAAAAAACTATGTAGAGCATGTCCAGAGAAGGAAGAGTCACGGCTGAATGGTGGGGGATGAAAGGCAGACTAACAGCATGAAGATGCCTGTTTCCCAGGGCAAGAGTCAGCTGGGAACAGAATCCATATAAACTAATAAGGACACACCAAAATTTACATTTGAAAAAATAAACCTTAAAGGTTATGGTTATTTGAAGAAGTTTCAAATATTTTCACTTTTATGGGACAGCTTGAAAGACTTTTCATTTTCATTTAATTAATTAATTTCTTTTGGAGTTTTTGAGACAGTGTTTCCTCAGTGTATCTCCTAGTGTCCTGGAACTTGCTCTGTAGACCAGGCTGGCCTCAATGAGAGATTTTCCCTCCTCTGCCTCCCAAGTGCTGGGATTAAATGCAAGCACCATCATGCCCAGATGATTGAAAGGATTTTTAAATAAAGGAACCTAAATTTACTCATGTGGTATGGTCATTGAGTAACACACATATATGCTAAAAATCAGTTTATGACTGTCTCTGCAACACAGTTGTAACATTCCAAAGAATAACTTACTAGCAACTGCACCTTTATTTTAAAGCCTATTGTGGGACCATGGAAGAAAAAATAGGTTGGACTCTTTTATAGCCTCAGAAGACCCCTCCTGACAACCTTGGAGTATCTTTCTGTGTCTTTTATATACCGTGTAACAAAGTATCTGTAAGACACTCAAGGCCTTCCTTCTTCACTCTGTATCACAAAGGCCTTCCTCATGGACAAGAAACCAGGAATCATTCAACATTTTGTTAATTAAGGAATGAAAGAATTTCACGAACAGACACACAGAACAATTTTACTGAATCACTTTCCATCTGTGGCTAGACTAATGGAATTGTGAAAGACTCTTAAAATGCTGATACGTTTGAGTCAGTCTGGTACATGGGAGAACCTTGAATTGTCCCCAAATCTGATGGAGAGAGGTGAGCCCAAATTCTGTCACAGAAGACAAGAGGGGTCAGCACCCCAGGAGCAGAACCATCGCAAATGTTCATCCTTACTTAAGGCTGGGGGGCCAAGCATCCTTGAAGACGTAGTTTTGTTTTCTCTCTCACTATTTGTCGTTGTTGTTGTTGTTGTTGTTGTTGTTGTTGTTTTGAGACAGGGTTTCTCTGTATAGCCCTGGTTGTCCTGGAACTCACTCTGTAGACCAGGCTAGCCTCGAATTCAGAAATCAGCCTGCCTCTGCCTCCCAAGTGCTGGGATTAAAGGCGTGCGCTACCACTGCCAGGCTCCTTCTCACTATCTTTTTCTTTTTCTTTTTTTTTTTTTACTGGATATTATATTTACATTTCAGATTTTATCCCCTAGCCTCCCTTCCCCCTACCACCCAGGAACCTCCTATCCCATCCCCCTCCTCATGCTTCTATGAGGATGTGCCTCCACCTACCCCCCACTCACACCTCCCCACCCTCGAATTCCCCCCCTCCCACTTGGTGTTCATCCTTCATGGGACCAAAAATCTCCTCTCCCACCTATGATAGACAAGACCATCCTCCCCTTCATATACAGATGGAGTCATGGGTTCCTCCCTATGTTCTCCCAGGCTGGTGGTTTAGACCTTGGAGAGCTCTGGTTGGTTGGTATTGTTGCTCTCCTCATGGGGCCACAAACCCTGAGTTTGGAATGTGCACTCAAATGCAATGCTTGAAATTACAAAGTCAAGGAATAACGTGTCTGTCAATGAATACCACATAGAGCAGAAAGATGGGACACAGCTCATCACCTTGCTTCTTGAGTGTGATGCTTAGGATTACCAACTTGGTAAGATCTAGGACCACCTAGGAGACCCGACTGGCCCTCTGACAAACTAGTATAGATTAGGTTAATTGAGATGTAAAGCCCCCACCTTAACTGTGGACCGCACCATTCCCTGGGCTGAGGTCCTGGGATGAAAGACAGAACTCTAGAGAGTGTTGATATTGATGGCTCTCTAGTTCTTACCTGCAAATGCACTGGGACCACCTGCCTTAATTTCCTGCTGCCTCAACTTCTCAGCCATAATACACTGTTCCGTTGAACTATTGGCTGCAATAAGCCTGCTTCTGTGTAAGTGGCTTTTGTCACCCTAGCCTGAGTTGTATCCGTTAAGAAATCCCAATCATTATGAACTAAGCTTTGTTCTCACAGTCAGGGTTGGCTTTGAGTTGTGAGCTAGGACTAGCTCATGAGTAAGTTTCCTTCAAAACTCAGTAATCAGTGATTGTACCCCAAGCTCATGCCTTTGAAAGCCATTGCTAACCCCACATTTACCACAGGCCACAGAGTGTTCTTAAAAGATCGATTCTTTTTTTTCTCCCAACATGCTACAGTAACTGGTCTCCGAGCATTGCCTTCCATTTAAAAAATCTCCTAGGGTCTAAAAGAGATTTTCCTTGGCCAGAGGGGAACGCAGGCATGCTGTTCTGGGCCTGGCCCTCCAGTGGAGCACTGGGCAAAGCCCATTAGCATTCTTATCTGCTTTTAATTGAAAGGATACTGTCTCTATCATTTACTTCTTATACGGCACAAGGATCATGCTGACAAACATTGATCTTTTGGGAATAGCACAGATGCATGTTGATTAATGTGTTCTGTCCGCCTATTTCAGAAGAACAGCTGGATTGCTCTGCCAGGAGGCAGGTTACCCAGGTAGGTCGCTTTCTGCCTTCTTGTTTCTGTGGCTTTCTCTTGTCTTTGAACTTGCAGTGCTCATTAGCATGGGAACCACACAGGCAGAAGGGTGGTGGGGAAAGGGCATTTTCTCCCACCAGCTTCCAGGAGAAGCCTGGACAAATGAGCAGCTGAGACACCGGTCTGTCAGTAATTCCAAATGCACTGATGTTCCTGTGAGCTGCCTTGTTCTTTACCTGCATCTTTCTTAGACTTGGAAGCTGAATATTTAGCATTATTTCTACAGGTACCAGAAGGTATTGGACAGGTTTTATAACATCAGTTGTATATTTAGTTGCTTCTACTGATATCCTAATTTTATGGTCACAGATAGAAGAAATAAAATCTGAATGGTCACTTATATTTTGTTGTTTCTTTATAAACTGTGAAATAACTGAAACAAAGGAGGTCAACAATGTCCCTTCCATGGAAACTAAAATGACTATTTTAAATTTATTTTATTAATAAAAAAATTATTTTAAATTTAAATAAAATAAAATAAAATAAAATTTTAAAATTGGAGGGCAGAGAGGCGTGTATGACAGGTTTTGGAAGAAGGAAAAGAAAGGGAGAAACTTTTGTTTTGTTTGTTTTTTGTTTTAATTAAAGCACAACCTCAAAAATAAGCATAAAAAAGCCCAAAGTCTGTGAATGAATCTTGGTTTATGGTAAGAAACAGGCAGAGAACAGTTTAATGCTGATTGTGATGTACAGTGTGACTTGGGTCAGCCAGGGCTCAAAAACCGCGGAGTGGGTTTTATTTATGTGTGATAAGAAAAAGATAAAGTATCACACTACACATAAATATATTCTTCTCTGACTAATTACACACACACAGTGATAAAAAGTGTATGTTGCCAGCCTTCCCTGTGTGAGAACATATTTTGAGAAATCGCAATCCCTGATTCTTGACTCAGACAACTATTTTTAAGCTTCTTTTTTGTTGACTCAGTCAATTTTGGGTTTTGTTGTTGTCCTTGTAGGCAAACATCATACTATTATTTCTGCCGTTACAGTGGTTTTGTGCCCCCTTCTTTGTGTATGTGTAAGTGTTCACATGTGTACGGATGTACTCATGCATGTTGGAATGAGTACATGTGGGAGACAGAGGTCACCTTCCGTGTTCTTCCTCGGGGACCCTTCACCTCTTCTCTGTGACAGGAGTTCTTAGTGGCCTGGAATTTCCCAAGTAGGTTAGGATGATTGTCCCAGGATCTACAGGGAACCAACTGTCTCAGCCTCCTCAGTGTTCATATTATAAGCACATAGCACCATGGCTGGATTTTTCTATGTGAGTTCTAGGAACTGGACCCAGACCCAGAGCTTGCAAGGAAAGAACTTTATGGACTGGGTTTCTCTGTGAGCCTATATGCACATTTTTAATATTATATAAGACACAAATACCTAGGAGCAGCAGAATTGCCACTTGCACACTTTATTAAATTCTCTATAAGGTAAACATATTCAATGTGAAAATGGATAGAAAGTTAGCTATAATTGGTAATGTGATACTCCAATCAAGTTTGTAAGAGGAGCTGCCCAGTTTTCCTGCCCCTCTCTCATGTGCCTTTTACTCTTACCTCGGGTCACAGAAAGCAACATTTAAGGAAGGTTGTATGTGAGAAGCTGCTCCCATCACCAAGAAGCACACACTTAAGTCACCTCTTTCTTTGCATCACCTCATCTATATAAGAAGAATCACAGACTTCAGCCTTTCTGGCCCTTGAATTATGTTAGAACAAACCTCATCTCAGTGTCGTTTGCTTAAGGTTACTTAGGCTTAGGGAAAATATCCCCTAATGCATCACTGTTGTAAGATAATTTCATTTTTAAAATAAGCTGCCCTGTAAGGATACATTTTAAAGGGCACTAAATAGTAATAATATATAATAAATAGTATAAAGGTATGTACGTCATTCCAAATGCACTTAGGAACATAAGACCTCTATCATCTCTTTATCATCAATCAATCAATCTCTCATCTATGTATCTATTAATCTATGTATTATTCTATTATTGATCATCTATCTGTAATCTACCTATTTTTCCAACTACATATTATCTTTTTATGATCTATCTATGTATAATCTATTATTGATCTGTCACCTATTATCTATCTATCATCTATCTATCTATCTATCTATCTATCTATCATCTATCTATCTATCTATCATCTATCTATCTATCCTCTATTAAAATTTATCATCATCTATAATCTCTCTCTATCCATCATCTATTCATCTATTAATCTACTATCTATCTATCCATCTATCTATCATCTATCTATCCATCTATCATCTTCTCTATTTTGTTCTCTTCCTCCCTCTCCATCTGTCTGTCTCTCCTTTTCCATATCCCTGCTCTTCCCTAGAGTTACATGCCAACAGAATTCTTTCCTCATTTACTGTAAATTGCATAAAAGGTTGTTATTTCTCTACTGCTGACATTTTAATTTAAAATTTCATTTCCCCATAACTCACACTCCTATGTCTCGTGTTACTACAGTTGACAGATAACACTCACTTCCTCTGATTGTGCTTGAGCACCCTTGCGTGAGCAGTGCAGCCTTGGGTGAGCAGTGCAGCTTTGGGTGTGGACTCCTTTTCTGGATGTTTTGCTTTGCTACCACCCAGGGTTATACCCAGGTGTGTCTCAGTTCCCTTAGATTGCAGGAATAGCAAAGAGAGTCCACAGAGAAACTGGAAAAGTGAGTAGAGAAAATTTGCAAGTAGATTCCTCACAAAACATTGCTAACCTTTAGAAAGGGAAATTTGAATTTCTTCTCTGAAGCTGAAGTTGTCAATGTGATGCCCAACCCACTCTCCTTCTTTTCTTCTTCTTCTTCTTCTCCTCCTCCTCCTCCTCCTCCTCTTCCTCCTCCTCCTTCTTTTTCTTTTTCCGAGAAAGGCAAGCATCACATGCGAAACTCTTGTTTTATTGTAAACTGATGTCTGAGAATAAAAGTAAACAAATAAAACCAGAAAATAACTTTGTTGTTTTGTTTTATGCACAGAAAAAATTAAAATTTGATTACTTTTTTTGGAAATGTATTTTTTTAAATAGCCCAGATGATTCTTATATTATATGAATACCATTTATAAGCGTTTACACTGCAATCGGCATCTGAGCCTAGTTGCAGGGTGTAACCAAAAAATAGAGTCTAAACTAGTGCTTCAAGAAGGCTCCCAAAGAGTGAGGTGGCTATTTTTCTTGGGCAGCGAGCATCTGGTGCTCTCTGGCTGGATAGCCTCTGACCACTTCAGGCTCCAAGATTGTGTAACATACTGAACCCTCCAGCCTCCCTTCAGCTGTGATTTCTTGTTCTTTTGCTGAAACAGCCACATTTGAAGATTTAAAAAACACATGACTCTTCTTTTTGGATGTAAATACACAAGGGTTTTCTACCATGGAGACTTGAGGGTATTCTTTTAAACAAACCTTTTTCATTTTTATGTAGAAACAAAGACCAGAGTCAGAACTGAAAACAAAACAAAACAAGCAAGCAAACAAAGCAACCCATCTTGTCTGAAATCAGGCAGCGTTTCTTTTTCTTAGGTGAAGATCTTTTTCATATAGTGAGGTCTCTGCTCTTTAATTCACTTTAAAGTCCCTCAAGGGAAACAGCCATGCCTCTGTCATCTTTCCATGTGGAAAATCTGACAGAACAGGATTCAGTCTGGAAAGTTTCTTTTTTCACAGGAAGCCTTGGGTAGCAGGGCATGTTTACTGCATCTCACAGGCTTTTTCCATTTGTATGTGAAGGTATTTCTCGTGTATACACAGTTCACACCTGAAGGTATCTCCCAGGTGCACACAGTTCACACCTGAAGGTATCTCTCATGTACACACAGTTCACACCTGAGGGTTTCTCCTGTGTGCACACAGTTCATACCTGAAAGAATCTCTCATGTGTACACAGTTCACACCTTAAGGTATCTCCCATGTATACACAGTTCATACCTGAAGGTATGTCTTACGTGTACACAGTTCATACCTGAAGGTATCTCTCATGTATACACAGTTCATACCTGAAGGTATCTCTCATGTGCACACAGCAATTTTCCATTTTTTTTGTCCTAAACATGAACAGTTAGGATATGCCCATTTTCCAAGAATTTTCCAGATCTGAAAATCTAGAGCTATAATATGTTATTGCTGCAGACAGGATTACCACTAAGCAGAAGAAAGGCATAAAGTAAAGAGGAAAAACAAGAAGTCTTGCAGGGAGAAAGGAAGGTAGTCTGCAAATAGACTCAGAAAGCCAGTGAAGCCAAGCCCCCTATCTAGTGTCTAGAGTTGTGACTCAGGCTCAGAGCCCAAGAGTCTCATTTTCTAAGGGCAATTTCTGCTTTCTGTGGACATACCTCTAAAGTTGCTTTTAATCCCTATGTGAGGATAAACTTGCAGGATTCTTTGCCTATTTAGAAGGTTTATCTGTGTGGAGGCTTCATCTATGTAGCCTTTTTTCACTCCTCATTTTATGCTTTGAGTTTTCTGAAATTTTATTGCTTGATTTTTTTCCCCTACATGTTATTTTTTCAGGGATGTTATATTTTTCTGTTATATTTTAGATGTTTGCCATGGATATTTTACCATGCATAGAATTTAAAGTTAATACCATCAACCGTCCTATAAATAGTGTACAACACATTCTGCACATTCTACTTCCCCTCCTTGCTAAATTTCTCCAGTAATCTGAGACTACATTGCTTGCTTTAGTCACAAATTAGAAATCACTGTGGCCATCCTAATGGTGAATTAAAAGTCTCCCACTTTTAAATATTTGTGCTTTCTGTCCATTTTCTTTGTGCCTTCTAGTTTTTATCCATCTAAGGGGATTGCGAGATTCTACATTCAATTACGTTTAGTGAATCGTTCTGCAAGCATATGCATTTGGCAGTGATGATTTTACAGTTTCATAAGGGTTTTCCCATTGAGGATTTACCTTCTACCTAAGGATGCATCTTCCCTTACAAGGTCTGCTCTGAAAAACATTCTCAAGTAGTAGGATCTTCTCCGTAGTCTCCCTCTGTATGTCCCAGGGAAGCTTCACTCCTTCTGATGACTCCACAGCAGAGTCCTTTGTCCCCGAAGATTCTTTCAGGTATGCCTTACCCCTTAGACTGTTCTCCCGATATCTCTCATGTTCAGAAAGCCCTTCATCTCCCACTACCCAGGTTGAGTACTCCCTCCCAAACACACCCATTCACACACACTACCCAGGCTGAGGCCACTGCTAGAACTTTTCTTCAACTGTGTCTGTAGAGTCCTTTGTAAAAATTAAAGCTGTGTTTTGAGGTTCTGGGGAGGTTTGGTATACACTCTGCATTCACCGGCAAACTGCACAGAACAACTGTGCTTTGAGAGTAAGACAAACTACTGAGGAGTCACTGGAGGAAGAGTATGCTTTCAACCACTTACATGTGTTTTATTTTCTTCTTAATGAATCCCATCCCTTTGGCATAGAAATTGAACTTCATAGTATCTTGCACCAACTCATGCTGTCTGTTGACTCTTCAGTGTTCTCTCTTCTCCTGGGCTTTGGTAGTCAGACGTGGGGTGATGAGGACTGTGTTGTCATGTTTTCTGTGATAATAACATCTGCTAGGCACTGCTGGACTTGCCTAGCATAGATCTGGACACCTGTCAATCATATTTCAAGGGCACTAGCTCTTGTCTCACTTGCTGAAGTTAAGTGCAAACCCGGTATCCAGTTTTTCACCAAGAACACTGTGGGAGAAGGAAATTGAATGGGATTTTAAAAGAAGTAAGAGTCAGATGCTGTCTCATTACATACCTCTTTCATCTCCCAGGGATGCTGGGACGTAAGTGTGATAGCCAGTCTCCCTTCTGGTGGTTCTCAGAATTGGGAAGTCAACATGAAACTGTCACAGAAAGTCACAGGATATCAAAAGCTGTTGCTTTGGTCAGCGTTTTAAAACTTGAAACCATTTTTGAAGATGACTCCTTCAGGATGTCACTGGTGTAGGAAATGCCTGTGTATTTTTCTTTATCTACAGTTCAGTACGGAAAGCCCAGAGCTGATTTCCCAACAGCTCACTTGCAAGGGACCCTGCACTGTGAGATTCAGAAATGCTTGTCTTTATGCCAGCTGAACTACTTGCAACATGCTAGTGGCGGAGTTAAAATGCAGTGAGGAGATTTATGTCTATGCCATCCCTTCAGGGACTGTCGGCTACAGTGGTCTCTGAGCCTAGGCTATCCACCTGTCTGTGGGTCAAGTGGAGAGCTGAGTACACACATCCTGAGCATGGTCGTCTCCTGAAAGCGTCATGACATCTTGTCCTGTTTGGTTGCTGCTCTATACTAAGTGGACTTCAACTGTCTGGAGTTTTCATTTAATTTATTAACTAAACATAATCAAGTCCTTCTTGGAATCACGATTGTATACAAATTAATGAACTTAAAACTGTCTTGCTAAATTGAGAAGAAAAAAAAAGCCCCTTATTTTATGGGTTGCATTTTATTCCATAATTTTGTAACCAGAAAATACATAATGATGTAAAGACGGCCGAGTTTGGTTCAGATGCTTTCTGTGTCTTCAGAGCCCTTGTCACCATTTAGCACATGCAGTGTCCTGGCTCCAAGGGGAAGAGTACTTTCCAAGGCACTATCTGCCTGGGAGCAACTTCCTGGCAGACCTGGGAGATGGCAGTGGTCCCTTATGATGTCTGTGGGACTCAGAAAAACTGAAATCGTAATGCAGCTGCCTGTGATGTGCTCCTCCCAAGGAAGGCTGAAGAACAGCAGGCATTCCAACAGCGTTTGAGAACACCGGGGAAGATCTTCAGAGCCTCTCTTACCTACCTGCAAACCTGGAGAAATTATGTCTTTTCAGTACTCTCATCAAACACTCTGCCAGGATGATGTCAGGGCTCTTCACCATGGACATCCATGAAGATAGCCTGCCCAGAGTAGACTGTCTATCTTACGTACAGCAGAATCCCAGATTGCTCAACCATGTGCTGGTAAGTCTGTGTCACTGTATAAGTAACTTGCTGTTAGCTGTGTGTCACATGAAGGGCACCCTGGTGCAGAAAATTCATGGTGTTAATCTTAGTGGCCGTGTAACTTTCACATTTATTCCTGAGCTTTATGCCTTTCTCTCTCCTCTGATTAGTTACAGTTTGGAGATGGATTTCTGCCTCTTCCTATTCTCTGGATAAACCATTTCCACCAACTCTGTCTCACTTTTTACCATTAAGCTTATATGAGAAGTATTTTAAGTTTCTTAATGAGATGCTTCAGTGTTGAGAAGCTAATTAACACAACAGACGGAGAATGTGACATGCTGAATGTCCACTGTGCTTGCAAGTGTTTTGCAGACAACACAGCATACTGCCTCTATCATATATGTTTGCCCCCTTGCTCAAGAATGCATAGTGCACCATTGATAACAGCAATAGTGAAAATGACCAGAGCGCACACAGGACATAGGGACAATTGATTTCTTCGTCTTCTTCTTCTCCTCTTCCTCCTCTTCCTTCTCCTCCTCCTCTTCTTCTTCTTTTTCTTCCTCTTTCTCCTCCTCCTCTTCCTTTTCTTCGTCTTTGTCTTCATCTTCATCTTCTTTTTCATACTCAAAAGTAGAGGGAAAGACAGTCACCTTCAAGAAGGCAGACTCAGGGGTCTAAGTGTAAGGACTAAGCAGTTCTAGTCAGTTCTGCATGTTGATTCATCTTAGGAGCAATGGATAATGGATGACAGCACAACTGTGTATGAGATGTGGACCATTCAGGGGGAAACTGCCACTACCAAAGTCATACCATTGTTGGGGAGATATTTAGAAAACGGTGTCCAGTCTGGCTTGTTCCTGGACAGCCGCCATGTTCCCACTGCTCCTTGGCTCTGACTGGGCTCCAGCTAGCTAGATACACAGGCCCTGGCACCCATGAGATGCCAGTGTGGGAGATGGGTTTGCCAATCCACCATGCTGCATCTACAAAGCTCAACTGAACCCCAAACAATATTCACCATTCTCACAGTACCTGGTAGAATGAAGACTATTAAAGCTTAAAGCTTATCCAATGGGTTTAAATGCTCAAATTTGGAAATGCTCAAATAACAAGATGCCCACACGATTAGAATTGTTACCCAATATATAACCTTTTGATAAGTAGCTACCCAGGACTGCTCTTGAACCACACATCCTCCTCCATCGTTGCCAGCCGCCTTTCTTTCCTCCCCTTCCTCTCCTTCCTCTCCCAACTCCTCACTTAACCTCTCTCTCATACTGCCCAGTCACCAAGGTCTACTGCATATACAATGTAGCAGTAGCAGGAAATTATTCTGCTACATACCATGAGTGAACTGATTCATAAAGAGAATCAGTTCAGCCTGAGGAAGTCCACCTGATAGGTGGAACGATTGTGTGTCAATTGTGATGCCTTGGCCTTGATTAACCCTACTTACTGATCCTAGCTTCTAGTCAGGGCCATTTTTGGCAGAATTTGTAACTCAACTTCAAGAAGTATTTATGGGGAACCTGCAAGACTTCAGGGTTTTATTTGGACCCCACCATAAGTAGGGAATCTGAGTAGGGAATGGCACTTAATAATTTTCTCCTGATGTTACTTTTTGCCCTTGCCACATTCAGAATTACAAATGTGAATGG
This sequence comes from Rhabdomys pumilio, assembly GCA_030674055.1. Classification (NCBI taxonomy): domain Eukaryota; kingdom Metazoa; phylum Chordata; class Mammalia; order Rodentia; family Muridae; genus Rhabdomys; species Rhabdomys pumilio. Next base: position 4,467,129 of record JANHMN010000015.1, on the reverse strand, counting down.
TCACTCTTCACAAGGCGTTCCTTGAGGCATGCTGTGTAAGTGTGAACAATATACACTGGAATTCTATACACAAGACACCACTAATTTAATTGAGAAGCATATATATATATTATAATATATATATTATATATAGTGATTAATGTCATATGTGCCCATACATTGAGAGATACCCTGACCTAACATTTCCATTCTGGGAGTTCTCATGTAAATCTGTCTAGTTTCTCCTGACTCCCTTTGTCTGGGATGCATGGTATCAAGAGGAAAAGTATTGATGTTGGGGAAGAATACCTGGCTCTTGGGGTCTCATTGTTTCCAGGGTCCATGTACAGTACTTTTATTTCTGTACGTGGAACAATACTTGTGACAATTACTGAAAGTCTTTATATAGGTCTTCATTTTAAGATGGCATAGAAAACATGTGGAAACTTTTGGGGATTTTATTTATTTCAACTTCTTTTAAAAGAAAAAATTATACAAGTTCTAAAAATTAGTTTAGAATTTAATCATTAGGAGAGAAAGCTTGTGCCATTTCTTATTTTAGTATAATTAACACAGTAATACACAAACACACATATACAGGTACACACACAGACCTCGAAAATGTAAAATGTGAAGATGGTAAAGAGGGAACACAAAGTTACCTTTCATGCCTAAAATAGATTATTACAATCATAGTATGTAACCACAAACACACACACACAATGACACATACTTACACATGTCCACACATATAAACACACAGACATACACACATGTACATACATACTTACATATATGCACACATACACAGATATACCTCCCCACACACTATACACATACACACACCTGGGCACAGATAACTACACATGACAAACCAAATAACTGTTAATAGATATATCTAGGCTATGATGGGTTACATCCTGAAAAACCCATCAGGAAGGTGCAAATAAGTAAGTAGAAAATATGTTTATTTCACCATATTGAAAGAACATCCCACTTAGCAACAGAGTGCATTGGAGAACATCTGGTTTCCACGGAGACCACAAGGCTGACTGGGAGCTCCTGCCTCGTGGCACAAGTGGTTCTCATGTCTCCTATTACAGCCTCAGAAAAAGGTCTGAATACAAAACTTAAAGCATGTATTCCACTGAATGCACATGGTTTTCCTACCACAGTAAAATAAAAAATTCTGAGTTTGAATCATTTATTGACTTAACTATTTCTAGTCAGCAAGGAAAAAACATATTTTAAAATGTATTTTTATCTAAGTAAAGATTACATATGTCTATGCCGTGATACATGATTTTGGCACATGCACACTATGAATGGCTGAACTGAAATATTAATGTCTACATGAACTATGACCTTGGAAATGTAAACTGTGAAGGTGGCAAAGAGGGAAACAAAAATTACTTTTCATGCTTAAAATAGATTATTACAATTATAGTATGTAACCAAAGAATTAGAGAAGTGGCACACTCATCCCTGTGCAGTGTGTGTGTGTGTGTGTGTGTGTGTGTGTGTGTATGTGTGTGAGTGTATGTGCCTGTGTGAATGTATGTGTGCACATGCACATGTATAACTGCGTGTACCTGCACATGCATGAGTGTATTGTGCACACATATGCATGTATGTGCTATATAGACATGCATATGTGTGAGTGTGTGTGCATGTGTGGTGCATATGTGTGCACTCGCATGCATGTGCACATATATGTCTGAGGTGCTGGCCTTGCCCAAATGGACAAGCTCTTCTTCTCATCCTCAGTATTTACTCAAAACTTCATGCATATGTTCAATAGCACACAATTCTCCAGAGTTACTCAGCCATCACCCTCTCTAGCTGTCAATCACTAAAGGAACTCATGTCACTGAGCTTGCTTTGCAAAGCCCCTTAGTCTTAACTCTATGTCAAGTATCTATCACTCAGAATGCCAATTTCTCGTGACATCTGAAGGCCAGTCTTTGCTCTCTTCCTCATTTTGGGGGGCTCAGCTGTTACAGACTACTCTCATAAGCATTGACTAGTGAACAACTATTTTGAAAGGGAATTTCTAGCCTTCATTTCAAAATAAGATTATTGAACCAATTCATACAACTTTTTGTTGAATCCTTTCTTTGTCTTGAATAATCAGCTTCATGAAAAATGATCTGTGGTTTGAAAAGTGCCGTGTGTGCAACATTAGGCGAGCAATAACATATGGACTTGACTCACTTGACGGTTTCAAAACTGTGCAATGTCTTATGAACATTCTCATCCCATCGTTCTCTTTCATCCACTCTGTCTTCTACAGATCCTCATCATCTTTTTAGTTAGTCCATCTCCTTTCAAGTCTTAGGGTGTGTGCATGTGTGTGCGTATGTGTGTGCACTCATGTGCATGTGTGTGCTCATATATGTGTGTCTGTGTGTGCATGTGTGTGCATGTACATGCATGTGTGTATGTGTTTGTGCACATGTGTGCATGCGCATATGTGTATGACTGTGTGAGTGTGTATGTGTGTTTGCATGTGTGCATATGTATGCATGTGTACATGTGTGTGCATGTGTGTGCATGTGTGTTTGCATGTGCACACATGTGTGAATGGGCATACATGTATTGTGAGTGTG
>JANHMN010000015.1:4409642-4464531 GCA_030674055.1 Rhabdomys pumilio | reverse complement strand
TATTCACTCTTTTCTGCAATGTCTCCTGCATTTGAGAGGCTAACACAGATATTCCATTTATCCTTAGCTTTCAATGAGTTATGAGTCTCTGTATTAATCACTATCTGTAAAATGAAACTATGCTGACTAGGGCAGATAGCAAGGCTGATCTAAGGCTCTAAGTATAAATATTTAGGAGGCACTTTGGATGCTTACTTATTTAGCTTAATGTCAGTAGTAGGTCCTGACCTAGGGCTTGTGGCATCTCCAGTCTTAGGTTCTTCCCTGGGTTTGCAACACCAGCTAACAGTTCTTCCCATGCATCTCAAACCCAAATAGAAAATCGATGGCTGCTACTCACATGATGTATAAATGCACAGAGGTCAACTTCCTCTACTGGGGTTAGTATTCTTTTAGGTGCTGAGATTATCCTCATTTTAAAACAGTTCATACAATTTTATTCTGTAAATATCTTTAGGAGATTGAGTTAATACACTTACCACACTTAGAAGAACCTCAAGCCTTGATAGATGAAGGAACATGCACATTGATTCTTTAGGAAGAGAATCAGGATTTGAATGCAGGCTTCTCACTTTTCTCCCACTCATTACCTGTGATTTGTTACCAATCAAATATTGCCAATACCTAATTGCACACCAAAAATTTATGAACTTCTTCATAAACATATGTGGCTTGGTCATTTATTCATCCATTCTTCAAAACTACATACATGTATGTGTAATGTTTTTGGTCATGCTATCCCCATATTGTTAGCCTTAAACAGGGTACATATTAACCATGTCAAATAGAGAACAGCATTGCATTTATAAAAGAACTCATATAGCAGAGCCCTGGTACTTGGGGAAGCTCAGGCCTCCCATCCTTGCAGGGAATCCATGGTGGACTATTGGCTTTCTTGTCATCCTCACCCAGTCAGTTGAAGCTCAGAGGGTGAGGTTGAGCTGCTCATCTTTCAGAAAGTTTAACAGATTTTAGAGGATGGAAATTTTTCTCTGCTCTAACACAGTGAATTCAGCCACAGAGATGCCACCTCTGAGTTACAACTAAGATTTTCACAGTTTCTTTGCTTCCAAGTGCCAGAGCCTCATACATCTGCATCACAAAGCATATTCATTTCAAGATTCAATTCAAAGCCTTTAGACTGTTATTAAAAGTCATATATATATATATATATGTGTGTGTGTGTGTGTGTGTGTGTGTGTGTGTGTGTGCAATCTTAGTGGTTTTTGATATGAGACCTTTTATACAGAATTGCCAATCTCCAAATTCTGGTTTTAGAAAAAGGGATTTACTCTTATTTTTAAGGACTATATAGCAGGAATTTTTACTTTGTGGAATTTCTCAGTAGTTCAATCTTCTACATTTTCCTAATGAGGTGAAGCATGTAGCTGATATTGAAATAGATAAGGCAGATACAGCCAATCAAAGGAAGGTTGATATGTGGTATCATCTGGGATATAAAAATATAGTACAAGTGAATGAATTTTTTTATATGTCATCATGAGTCATTTGGTTAATTTAGATAGGGACAATTTCATCTGTGGAACCAATATTGAAAGAGTACAGAAACTGGAAACCAAGCAGAACCAAGTCCAGATTCAGGTTCTTTTATTGAATGTGTGTGTGAGCATGTGTGTGTTTATGTGCATGTGTGTGTATGTGTATGTGTGCATGCTCGTATATGCGTGTGCATGTGTATGTGTATGTGTGTGCATGTTTGTATGTGCACATGTGTGTATGTGTTTGTAAATGTGTGCACTGTGTGTGTGCATGTTTGTATGTGTGTGTGCATGTGTGCATGCGCATGTGTTCACACACGTGCACAAATGCAGGTGCTCACAGAAGCCAGAAGCAGGTGTTGGAACTGGATTTCCAGGCAGTAGTGGGTTGCCTGTCATGGGTACTAGAAATCTGACTCTGTTCCCAGAAACAGTAGCTAGAGCACCTAACTGCCGAGCTTCCTCTCCAGTTGCAATATTCAGGTTCTTCAAACCTGAGTCATTTTTAACTTTGTGGAATGTGGAGAGTGATACTTGTGCAAATTAGCCTTAATAAATACCAAGTGCTTAACTTATGATAATGTGTCACTTTGTGCTCTCTGCAGAGCAGAGACCCCTGTGATAACGGATGTGCAAAGAGAGCGGAAGTGTGAACAAACACTATCAACGAGGACCAGAGGCAGCCAGGGAGCAATGCCAAATGAGACTCGTCTGATTAGAAGACAAGCAATCAGAGTTCTGGGAAAGGCATAGCTCTGGGGATTCTCCAAGCAAAGGGTGCCATTTGGACACTCACAATACCCCCATGCTCGGTTTCTCCCAAGTTAACAGCACTCATAGGAGTCATGGCCTCCACAAAAACTGGCTGTAGCTGATTATCAATGCTTACCACGCACGCCCTGCAGTGCGAGATCTGCCAGCGCTGGGAAAGAGGCACATTAGAGAATCCTCATCATCTCCAAGTGGCATTAGTCCAAACAAAAGGATGGACTTTACAGAAAACGATTCTGCGTTATTAGTTTCACCACATAACGAGCCAGCTCACCAATAAAGCTACATTAGTCAACAAAGTAACAAGGGGCAGACATTATAGAATGCTTAGAGTTTGCAATAAAATTCAGTGAAATAAGGGTGTGAATTTAGCTGGTGCTGAGAAGATACAGTCGCTCAGACAAAGCCGAAGCAGCCTATGCTCAAGAGCTGTGCTCTTCAAAGCAGTGATTTCCTTGGAAGAATTGCTGCATGCAGTATTGCAGCACAGAGACTAGTATGTCCTGATCTGCTCTAACAATAACAAAGGAGAGACCCCTCTACTGCCCACTGTCCCACAGTGAATGGATGTGTGCTCAGGGTAGCTCATCCCCAAGCCCACCTTCCTATGGACTGCACCAATCTTGACTTCCGGTTTGCTTTTATATGCATCACGCAAGCCAGCTGGTCCTCTTCTAGGCACAGTGGTTCTCTAGAGGGGAGGGGGCATCACTGCTCCTTCAGATACTACCTACCCTCACACTTCTTAGTCCCTAGATACAGCCAGAGTCTTGGGAGCGGGGGAAGTCTTGGGAGCGGGGCATGTGAGAAACAGAGCTCTGGAGTAGTGACATTGAGGTAGTTATTTTTATGTCTCTGCAAAATGAGATATCAGCCCAGGACCACACAGCTGTGCTGAGGGGATGCAGAGAGCTGGCCTCAAAGTCTGGGTCTAGGGAGCCCCTCCCTGCCTCTCTTCAACTAGAGGGGAGCTACCAACCTCATGCCTGGCTCTTATGTTCCAGTTGGCTATTTGCCTCTGTTCTTTTATGAACAAATAAATGATGCTCCTGGGTTCAACCCTACCCATCACATCCTATTCATTCAAAGCTCTTCAATACAAGATACTGCAGGCAAGCTTGGCTGTGAGCCGTTCTCTACAACCAGCTCTTAGTTTGGGTGTCTGAAGGGATAGTTAGACTAGGCAACTCTAGCAGAGGTGGGACATTTTCTGTTTCTCTGTCTGGACCTAAGCTGTCTTGAGGCCCCTTGGAAATGAACCATTAGATTTTATTTCTTACATGGAAAATGGTCTATCATGTCTTCTTCTTACCAAGGACCATCTCACTAAATGAGATCTGCATTTTTTTTTTTCTCATGGCAACATTCTATTCTTCATATTTTCATTTAACTGTTTTCACAGAATCCATTGGTCATCCTTCTGGACTTTTCTGTTGTCAGGTTAAGTCTAGACTGACATCTGCATCAGACTCGTCTTGCCTGTCTTTGACTATCAAGGACTGTTTTCCTGCATCTTGTATTTATCCCTCATGGCACTGTGCTGTCTGTGTCAATAGAACCTCTGCTTTCTTTTTTTTTTTCACTTTTTCTTCTCTTGTCTATAATACCCCAACTACAGTTTCTCCTCCCTCCTCTCCCTCAATTTCCCCTCTCCCCCTCATCTACCCCTTCTCTCTTTTCCTTGCTTTTTTCAAACTAGAATTTGAATTCCTATGAGCCAAACCACTAGTATATTTGAAGCTAGTGACTTCCTTGTTTTCTCCATAGGATCCTGTGCTTTCTACTTTGCCAAATGAGACAGGGAATAAGATCTCATGTTGCCTGGCACCTGGTACTTAGCAGCGAATGTGGCATCAGCCATCACCAAAGGCGCTTGGGAGAATTTCTGGTGAATTTTTGACCTTACACCACTTATCTTTCTTGTGGTATTCCATCCCCAGTCTTTGCCAAGAAACCCCAGCCAACTCTGCTTCTTCTGATCACACAGGCATCCCCACTAACACTGGCTTAAAATAATTGTCATACATCTCTTAAACATACACCCCCAGCACGCAGTCAGAAATGCAACATTAGTTGTCTAATCACCGTTAGACATAATGATAAATAATTGAAAACACAATTGAGTGTATATTATTGAGCCTGATGACATGTTTCTTCAACTCACAAGATTTTGATGCAACTTCTGTTTCTGATGCCTACCAATATTTTTGATAATCACAATAAGGAAGGTCTCATGTTGAGGAAGATGGAGGTCACTGTAAAATCTGGACCATTTTGAGAGGGTTACATGTTGCCTCTCTGATGAGGCCAACTTCTCTACATTCTTGCTGGGGCCCTCTCAATCGCAGGCATTGTATTGGGGATGAAATTTGTATTTATTCATTGTGGATTGCGTTTGTAGTTATTCAACTGACAAATAGTTGAATGTCTTCAAGTGTTCCTCAACTTGTCACTTGCTTACTGTTTTGTTTTGTTTTGGTTTGGTTTTTTTTGAAGACTCACTTTGGATTTGAAATGAAAGACTGTACATTGCTTTTGAAACAGAGTTATCAGAGATCAGATATATAATGGGTTATTCTGGAGACTTTGGTGACATAAACAACTTATTCTTCTAAGTGGTTGTAGTGCAAATATTATTTCGTTAGGAATTTCACTGCAGTAAAGGAAAATGACAACATGTAAATGAGGCCTGCTAATTATCTAACAATACTATCTACATTATGATTTCATTAGTTACGTGGAACTATGACCCTAGATGCTTCCTCAGAGGACTTGTGACCAGAGTGGAGTTTACAGCACATGATTTGTAATTTGTAATTATCTCTGCCAGGAGAGAGATGCATAGTGCCAATCCACCAGCAGTGGGGTTAGCATCAAAGTGGTTTTAGTCTTTGTATAACAGTCAAGGAATGCTCATACTACTGAAGTACCAGCTCTAATTAAATTTCAGGTTCTAAATATCTCGAGAAAAATGAGGTTTCATTAGAACTGTATCACAGAAAGAAACTGCCTTCCTCAGAGAGACATGCTGCTCTCCTTCCTGCTGGAGACTCTTCAATGGTTGTGAGAACCAAGGCATCTGTACCTGGTCACCAGGACCCAGGTTTTCTTCTCTCCTCAGGAAGCTGCCTGCTCTCATCCATTTGCTAATGCTTCTCACATCACATCACGCATGCAGGGATTAACTATGATTTGGAAGACCCAGTGGTAGGAACCACATCTGAGTCATCAGTACCCAAAACAAATGAGATGTTTCCAATGTAGGTTTGTTCAGAACAGTTGGGAATTACTGTGAACATAGCACAGTAAACCATAGGACTCAAAAAGATCCCTGTGCACAATGAGGAATACAGTCTTAGGATTGTGAGTAGACACACAGACACACAGACACAGACACAGACACAGACACAGACACAGACACACACACACACACACACACACACACAGAGAGAGAGAGAGAGAGAGAGAGAGAGAGAGACAGGGAGGGAGAGAGAGAAGCAGGGAGGGAGAGAGAACAAGCATTCACACAGTTAAAGCCTGAATTAAGTCCTATAACCACTCTCCAGAGTTGTCAGGGTGAAGACTTACCTGCCTTTTCTGAACCCTTGGAGCCCTCTGCCTGGCTCCTACCCTTGTCCCTCATGGGCGCCATATCAAAAAGGCCTACCTGCTGGTGGTATTCACCTTTTCTGCTGCCTGCATTACACTCTGGGACTGTGAGTTGCTTGCACCCTGCTGGGATATAGTCATGCCAAACCATTTTGCTTTTTTGGGCATCAGCTCCTGTGAGCCTCTCCATGTCTTTTTGTGTTTCCTACTCCCCCCAACACAGCCCCTTACAGAGACAATGTCCTGTGTTACCCAGGCTCTCAGAGAGTCTTCCCTTTTTCTGCCACTATGCTCCTCAGACTGTCCTGCAAGGCTCCTGTTGCTGCCTTCTTTAGCCCAAGATTATCATGATTATCATGAGATACAGAGGCTGCATTTTCTTTGACTGTGTGTCATCCGCATTTATTTTAGTTCTTAGTGGCAATATTTGTTAGGATTAATGAATTATTTATGAGTGAATGAAAGCAAGGAAAAAAGTAAATCTGATGTAGAAATCCCTGGTTCTGTGTTTGTGAAGATGAAAATAAGATTAAGACAAGATAAGTGGGTGTCAAAACAGGCTCTGAGAAAGGAAAACAGTTTAGTTCAGACTAGGTTGAACATGAGTAGATGATGGGACATTTAAACAGATAATTGATACCATTTAACAAATAGTTATTTGGGATCTAATGGACAAGGAAGAGGCATTGAGCCAGGCTGGATTCCTCCCTAGATTTCAAGCTATAGGAATGGCGTGAACCCAAGACAGTCACCATTACAACCAGTCTTGTCATAGGCCGTGTGCATCTCTTTCATGGATCTGGTGGTGACTATATGTTTCTGATACATAAAAATAAAATTTGTATTTTGTTAACAGCATTTAACAGTGAAGATAAGTTTTCTTTCGAGTCCCTTTTTATAATTTAAATCTCATCTGGAACTGATTTTGTTTCTTAGTGTCATTGTGTAATATATAGATATATATATTACATATATCTATATATTATATATATTATATATTATATATGTTATATATGTTATATATGTTATATATTATATATATAATATATCTATATCCATATCCATATCCATATCCATATCCATATCCATATCCATATCCATATCCATATCTATATCTATATCTATATCTATATCTATATATCTTGTTTTTAGAAGCCATCATGTGCATTTTACAAAAGGAAAGAAGTGTCTGCTGCCCTTTAGTACTTTCTCTCCCTGAGAGATGCTTCACATATGTGTCATTAGATTCCACCAGGCCAGTATATTCAGGGCAAGCTGAACACTCAGGTTCTGCTGCATGCCAGAAGGCCAGGAAAGCATGCTGTGTCTAGATGTCAGTGTTGTTTGTAGAGTTCAGCATATAGGACAGACAGAATTCTGCTTGCCACATAACCTTCACGGACCTGTGTTTGTTACCATCCGTTGACGTGAGACCATGACTATTGATGGAAACTACTGCTTGATTTGTAGTACCTGAAGACACAGCAAACACTAGCAATGTTTGCCACTGGGGTCTGTGATGTGAACTCTGGAATGCAGTACACTTTCTTGCACTTGCTGTCTGCTTCTTGTCACTAAGGCTGCTTTCCTTATACTATAACACCGATCCTGCTCAAACGTGTGTCTTCCAGTTTCTCTTTCTGTTCTTGTATCACATGCTGTATTTGTCAGTGTTCTTGAGAGAGACATGGCCAATGGAATGATCATGTTTACAGAGAGAATTTACTAGGATGGTGCACACATTAGGGCTTGGATTGTCCAACAATGGGTGTCTATACATTTGAGAGCTGAGAACGGTTACTCTACAAAGCTATCCTCAGCAATGTCAAGGCCTGAGGGTCCCTAGGGGCTGCTGCTATTCAGCCACTTGGAAGGATAACAAACCTGGGTTCTGATGTTGGCAAAGGATGTCAGCAGTGTCAACAGAGAAGACGCACATTTACTAACAAGGAGCAAGGCAAAAGGACAAGCCTGGCTCTTTCCTTCTTTATATCTCAGCAGTCACTAAAGCATGGCTCCCTCTCTGAGAGAAAGTCTTCCATCCCCTGTTAATCCTTCTGGTAATTACCCTTTGTCCTACTTAGGTCTTTTATTGCTACGAGGAGATCATGACCACAGCATCTCTTATAAAGAAAATTATTTAATTGGGCCTGGCTACACTGTCATCATGATGGGAAGTAGGGTAGTTTTCAGGCAGACATGATAAGAAGCAGGAAGAGAGAGAGAGGAAGAGACAGTCTTAGTTTGGGTTTCCATTGCTCTGAAGAGATACCATGACCAAGACAACTCTTATAAGGACAACATTTAATTGAAGCTGGCTTACAGGTTCAGAAGTTCAGTTGATTGTCATTAGGGTGGGAAGCATGTCAGTGTCCAGATAGGTGGGGTATTGGAGGAGCTGAGATGTCTATATCTTGTTCTGAAGGCAAACAGAAGACTGTCAAAGCCCACCCTCACAGTGACACACTTCCTCCAAGGACACACCACCTAATATTATCACTTCCCATGAGCCAAGCATCCAAACACATGAATCCATGAGGCCAAAACTATTCAAACCATTACAGAGACTGAGACTGGCTTGACCTTCTCAATTCTCAAAGTCCACTGACACACTTTGTCCAACAAAATCACACCTACTCCAGCAAGACCACCCCTACCAACACCACTCTCTCACCATGTAAATACGAGTATATGGTGGAACATTCTTATTCAAACCACCACACCCTCACATGTCCAGCCAGAGCTGTGATGTTTACTTGATCCTAGATCCAGTCAAGTGGACAACCACAATTAACTTACATTTGATGTCCTTTTGTTTTAGAAGAAACCTTCACCAGCCCCAGCATAAACCTGTGAGCATTCCAGGCTCCTAAATACTTATATCCAGAACAGAGAGGGTCTTCTCCCCTAGAAACATTCATTCTGTTTCTCTATTGGTTGTCAGCAGCTGACACAAATAATATTCTTTAGCATCTAAGTTTTTAGTGAAATATTAGATATTTTTGAATTTTGGAAGTTATACCGAGACAACAAAGCCTTTACTGTCATTTTGATATAATAAAACATTTGTTAGTCTTAAAGTAGGCATACTCAAATGGTTTTGTCATTGGTATTTTATACAAATAGTCTGTATGACGATCCACGTCATCTACAGAGTGTGTTTAATAATATTGATATCCAAATAATGTTATGAGGGACTGGAGAGATGACTTACCAATTAAGAGCACGTGCTGCTCCTGAAGAGGATCCAGGGTCATGTCCCAACACTCACATGGGCGCACAACTGTCTCTAGTTCCAGGGATTCAGAACACTCTTCTGGCCTCTGCGTCAGGTCCTTTTAATACATGCACATGCATGCAGACAAACATATTAAGTAAAATAATCAATATTAAAAGAAAGATTGTTCAAGGACAAATAAATATGTACAAGAGTAGCCAGCCAGATGGTGCCCGCACCAATGTCTTACTAATCACAATGAGTTTCCATTGCTTCCTTTGAGGATAAGCTAAATCCATGATGATGCCACCAATGTTAAGGTTGTCTGGAAAGTGTTTATTATTAAAAACAACAATAATTTTCACACCATTGATTTAAATATCTAGTGGTGATATTTTGAGTTTATATTCATTCTCTTCTTGAGTGTATAACTAGTGAATGACGATAGCATAAACAATATACACTGTCTCTATACATTTGGTAACTATATCTAGTTTGATAATGACAGAGACACACAACTGAAAGTGTTTTAACCTGTAAAACACCAGTGAGTTGATAGTTTCCTGTCCTTCTCTCCCACTTCCTTTTTTAACTCTAACCCATACAATGAGCAGGTGGTCAGTACAAGCTCCGATACAAAGACCCATGATGTTAAACTCGATTCTCTCTCTCTCTCTCTCTCTCTCTCTCTCTCTCTCTCTCTCTCTCAAAGAATTAGATATTTTGTTTCAACTCTGCATTTATTTAGCACATTTGCAAAAATAAGTTCACAGGAAACATTAGGTTCCAAATTCACAAGCTACAGGAAGGAAAGGAAAGTTCATTCTGCCTCTCTGTAAAGGTTTTGCAGCTGGAGTCTTTTCTCTCTTTGTTTAGTCATTGCTAGATCCTTGTAATTTTATGTTGTGCACTCATTGCACACAGTAGGACATTTTGTGAGATTATTTTACAATGTGCTTTGGATAATTTGTCCTCCACTGTCTTGCCCCCTTTCCCTCACCCCACTAACCCATATGCTTCATTCTTTCTTTGACTTTCATGATTTTATGTATCAGTTGTGAAATTTAGGATCACAGCATGATAGGTGTGTGCAAATGGTTTATTTCGGTTAGCAGGAAACCTCTGGTAGCAGCCATTTTCATGCATAAAACAGAATTGCATCCTTGATGACTGGTCAAAAGTCCATTGTGTCTACAGCACACATCCCATTCCCTATCTGTGTCTTGGTTGATGTTGATGCTGTAGTTTAACTGCAGCAAACAAACAAACAAACAAATAAACAAACAAAAAAACCCAAACAACAACAACAACAACAAAAAAACAACCAAAAAAAAACTCCCAAAACTATGCTGTGCAGCTGCCTCTGTGGTATACTACTGTCTACAGTTTATATTTATTCCCACTGGAAGACTGTAAGAGTTACTCTCTTCCAATGTTTTCATGAACATTTTTTGATGTTTTCTTCATAATATGCACTCTGAGTAGTGGGCAAAAAGCTTCATTTCAGAAGGTTATTCCAGCACACAAAACATTAAATAAATTTGTTGTGCTATCTTTCATTTGTCTGTCTTTGTTATGCGGTGTCAGTTATGCTTTTGTGATAGATATGGAAATGTTTTGTTGTTTCTGCCCTACAGATTGTTTCCTTAGATGGGCAGTGTCATGGTTTGAATGTACCTGGCCCAGAGAGTGACACTATTTGGAGGTGTGGCCTTGTTGGACTAGGAGTGTCACTGTGGATGTGGGCTTTAAGACCCTCATCCTAGCTGCCTGAAAGCCAGTCTTCCACTAGCAGCCGTCAGATGAAGATATAGAACTCTCAGCTCTGCCTGTACCATGCCTGCCTAGATGCTGCCATACTCTCACCTTGATGATAATGGGCTGAGCCTCTGAACCTGTAAGCCAGCCCCAATTAAATGTTGTCCTTTATAAGACTTGCTTTGGTCATGATGTCTGTTCACAGCAGTAAAACCCTAACTAAGACAAGCAGAGATAGATATGTATGACTAATTATGGACCTGGATGAGATAATTCCTCATTATTCTGATGGATCCCACATGCTATCTCACTATCTCAGGCAATCCTGATAGCAAGAAGCAAAGGGTGATTTGACTGCCCAGAAAAGAGGAGATAATCTGAAGAAAAAGGTATTTGAAGATACTGTGCTTAAAGGCTAGGGAGACTGGAGCACAAGGCAGAGAATCACCAGCAGTGTGAAGGGTTCCTTTAAGTCCACACCCCCATGAGTGGTCACTACTTGCTTTCTTAATGAATTGGATTGTGGTATGGTTTTAGTTCGAATTCCCTGATGCTAGGGAAGGTGTGCATTTTCCGTTGTGTTTATTGCTCACCTGTGCTTCATCTTCGGAGAACTTTCCCTTTGTTTCACTAGTCGATCTATTGATTCAGTCATTAGTATTTTTGTATTGAATTTTCTGAGTTCTTTATGTATTTTAGATATCAGTCCTCTGTGTGGGATGTATAGGTACAAAGCTTTTCTCTTCTTCTGGAGTTTTTCTCTTCACTTGATTAGCTCTTCTCTTCACTGTGTAGAAGCTTCTTACTTTCAGGTTGTCTCCTATGTGAGTTGTTGTGTTATTTACTCACTAATTAACATTCCTTTCAGAAAGTCCTTCAGGGAGATAGGGAGAGATGAGGATCTCATTGTTCTGCTTGTGGTATTCTGTCAGCTAAAACTTTCCCGTTCTTTTTAACTTCAGTAACTATTGATGTATAAAGAAACAAGGTTGATACAGTATGTACTTAGAACTAGCTACAAAGTTTACCAGTGGAATGGAGATTGGCTAAGGAGAGGGATTGGCATTAAATTAATGGGAAAAAGTAGCTGGAGGAGGATGTTGGGATACTGTGAAAAGCTTAGTTAAGATGTAAAAAGATGAGGGCATGGAGGATTGGGTGTGGGGAGGTGGGATAGAAACAAGAGGGAAAGTTGTGCAGGCTGTGCTTTGGAAATGTAGTAAACAGTACACAATTGATGAATGCACAAATAAACACATCAATTTGTTTTCTGTTTTCTATCCTAATCTTTCTTTAAAATCTGCTTTGTTGAAATGTTTTCTATTGAACTTCTAGAAATATAATATGGATTCCTTTTGTCAGTTCCTTATTCCTAATATTTTAAGATGGTGACATATACTTTCATTATTTACATATAAGTGCAATATTTAAGATCTGTAAACATCTTAACATATTTATATTAATTCTGTATTTCAGTCTTAAATACGAGTAAATAAAAGTGGAAACAAATATCAGAACACTTCTAAATCTCTAAGGTAGCATTAATAATGTAATAACAACTGTGTCCTTGGCTGTGAATACAAATGACTTATAAGGTTAATTTTGTCTTTGTCAATTTAACAGATTATATATGGAACATCATCCCTCAATTATGTAGCTTCACAGGAAGATTGTTCTTTATTTGAGTATTGTCATTTCAGATCATGGAATGTTAAATTGATGAAAATTAAAAAATTATTTTAGGAAATTTTTACCTGAAGAGACCAGCTGTTCAGATGATATTTTACCTGAGAACTGAGAGAAATAAAGTGACACATGCCATGGTGTGTGTGTGTGTGTGTGTGTGTGTGTGTGTGTGTGTCTGTGTGTGTTTATACATGTGTGAGTGTGTGTGTGTATGTGTGTGTGTACATGTGTATCACTACATTTCTAGTGATATTTTTGGAGATGTTTGTCTTGAAAACATTTAATAAAATTTGTAACACACTGACTTATGTTAGCATTCAGCTATAAGAGCTGAATGGTATGTTCAGACAGAAATAGAACAGACTACTGACATGTTGAGAAACATAATTTTCTTGAATTGCCAAGATTCAAACTCAGAGCTTTATATGCCCTGGTGGTATACTTTGCCATTGAGCCAATACCCTAAATACAGGAGATAAGCCTTTTGTTGCATCATGGGTAAGGGCACTGGGATCTTGAAGCTCAACAAGCCTGATGTAATACACTGGGCAGTGACTGATGTCTACACTCTGAAGCGCAGCACAGCACCAGAAGATTCATCAGTGTGGCTTAGTTTATTGCCAGGCTTCAGAGTGACTTTGAGATGCAGAATCAGTATAAGAAACACATATCCTTCCCCACTTTGAAGGAGAATTTTTCTAAAGCCTTCTTTCAGTGCAGCATGATTCTCTTGTGCTCTATTCTGGTCCTCATATAGAGAAACATCTGAGGAATATGTGCAGCATGTTCACAAGAGAAGCCTTGTCAGTGGTATGTGGCATTCTGGTAGGCACAAGAGTGTTTTAAAGGTGAGCTTCAGAATTTCAGCAAAATCCTCCAACATAACTCCTATTTTTGTACAGTGAAGCCATATTTTGTGGTCATAAGTTCTCATTTATAAGAAGCCAGTAGACCAGTTGGCTACTGAGACAATGGTGGCATTTCTGTGAGCAGGGTAAAATGCTCACAGCACAGAAGAATGGGCAAGTAAAATGGTTAATTAGTTGCTTCCTTGAAATATATATCTAAGATAGGATGAAGGGCACAGAGAATAAGATCACACTCTGGGTGTGGGCCTTCTGCTGCATGGTCTTGGCTGGTAATGGACAGCCAACGTGTTTCACATCATTCAGTGGCCCAAACCCTCCTCAGGCTGCAGGGCATTGAAAATATGAAGGCATGGAACTTATCCTGTTGTCCTCTTCCCACCCCCTTCTCTCTCTCTCTCTCTCTCTCTCTCTCTCTCTCTCACACACACACACACACACACACACACACACAAAACCCATTGCAGAAAAGACCCATGGAGAGCCACTCATTTGTTAACATTACAGAAATTCTGCTTGATCTTTGTAATTGAGGAAGTAGCAGGCCTGGCACCTGGGGAGTGAGGTCTTCAGTTCTGCAGGATAGAGCCCTTGCTCAATGGAATCAGCTCGTGGATGCTATTATTCCTATTTTATAGAGCAAGCCCTAGACACTCTACCTGTTAACAAACACTCACAGATCTGCACTGACAGTAGAGGAGAGAGAATAAAGCAAAGTCCCAGGCAGATGTCACCCTGTTCACAACTAATTGATTATTAACTCTCTGATTTCTCCCTCTATTAGATATCATACCATGATTGGGCTACATATGCATCTCAGTTCCAATGTGCAAAGGGCTCATTGATAAGAAAATGTAACTCTTCATTATTGATAAAAAAAATGTAACTATTCATTATTGATAAGGAAATGTCTTCTTTTGCACGACAGGCATTTGCTTTTGATTAAAGACAAGCTAGAGTGAAGAGCCACTCAGGCAGACATTGAGATGCAAATGTGAAGCTGGCGGTTTTTATATTTTGCAAGAACTCTAAGCCCAGGGACAACATGTACTACCTTGTGTCTGTGTCTCCAAACATACACATCTCACCAGGAAGAGATACTGGCATTTGATTGCCTTTGACCAGTGTGCATGACTTTCTGAATACTCTCTCCACTTAGGGTGCTTACAGAATAGACATCTCTGTCCTCCCTCATGGTGCTGAATTGTTAAGGGTTTGAGGTTGATGGGGCTATCCCAGAATGGCTATTTCAGAACACAAACTCCCAGTTGCCTTGCTGTCTCTCTTCAGTGCTGGAGGTGCTTATAACTTATAGCATCAGAGAAAATTTAACTTTTTTTATGTTTTACTGCTCTCAGAATAACAATGTCATATATATTCACTGTGGGTCGGATAAGAGGGAGAAGCGGGAGAAAGGGAGAATCACCTTTTCTGAAACAGAAGGGAGGGGTGGACAGTTACTGGTTAGCTACAATCATAATGACATAGTTATTTAATTGAACTTGTCCTGAACACATAAAATTGCCTACATAAATTCAGGCCTGAGAACCATCTGTTTTCTTCCTCTGTTAATGACATTGCCAGCATGTGTTTTTCCAGCATTTGTGCAGAACCCCCCAAGAGTCTTGTAGAGACATGTTAGGCAACCCCAGGGGTTGCATTTGGAACACCGGGTAACATTTCATGTCCTGATTACTGTGAAGACAGCAAGATGTGTTTTAATTGTGTTAGCAAGAGGAAGAAGGATATAAACCTAGGCATAGGTGTCAGAAGCTGTAAAGCCAAGTGCCATTCTGTCTAAATGGAACGCACACAGAAAGTCCTACAGAACTGAGGTTTGTCCCTTAAGAAAACAGCAAAAAAAAGATGAGGCATCCTTCTCCTTACAGGGAGTTCTTATGGAGAAGACAGGGTACCATGCTGCTGAGATGTTTCTTTGTGTTGGTCCACTGCTGACCTTCAGCAGTCAGAGCGAACTTCCGCTTTCAGACAACAGCTGTTGTGGGGTGAAGAGCTCTCTGTATTTTTGCCAAATCCCCTCATAAACACACATAGAGCTCTGTGCCTTGAAATATAAAACTACATGTGTCCTGGTGGGTTTTGCTTCACCATTTCTGTTTCTGTGTTCAGGGCTCTGCAAGATACCCTGAAGCAGTTTAAAGTCACCAGGCTGAGGTGAGAAAACCTGAATCACACCCAGGAAGGAGATGCTCTGGGACTCAGTGCCTTTTCCCAGTATATGCAGCTAATACCTGTCACTGGGTCTGATGGAGGCTCTCGGTGTAAGTTTGGCTTTTCTGCCATTTACGGATGAGTACATCAGTTTTGGTGCAAAGAAGTGCATCTATCAATGGAAGCAGTCACGTATACATAGAACATATATGCAAATTATGCATGCAGCTCCCTTTAGAAGAGGAAGATGTCTAAGGACATTGGGAGCTATTGAGTGAATTTTACATATATGAAATGTTAGGTGCTAATGAATGTATATATATATGGCATCGAAATAGTCTACTAAATAGCCCAAATCATATGACCATCAATTGATATTATAGAATAAATACATGATAAGATGCTGTCAGAATACAGCATTGAAAGTTGGGGCTGTAGTGGCATAGAGCGTAGCTTACAGAGAATCAGTCTCCACAGAACAAGATGCAAAGGACGTTAGTCAGACACTTTGATTCTTTTCCTAGCTTGAAAGAATGGAATGGTGGGTGTGGCTCAACCTTTGCCTTTTGGAACTGGGGGAGTGAAGTTAAGACTGGACTTTTTACCAGACACCAACCCAGGTTCTACTTCTTCTGGTGCTGAAATGCCATGTCATGTTTCCTGGGCCCCTAGCTTTATAGCAACCATTTGCAGACTTCCTGCTTACTCACAACATAAGGCTTCTATCACTTTCTTCATAACCACTTTCCTGTACTACTCTTAGTGTTTTCAATATCTACACCAGTTGCTCTGGAACTATCACAGAATCTTAGCTACTTGAATTCCTGCTATTTAATTTACCATTAAATCGCTCTCATGATAGTAGCATCGATGTTGCTATTATAAATAATAGGCATAATTATTTTACTTCACTGTCAATCTAGCTTTCAAATGTGCCCTGCCTACTATCTTTAATCTCTCAACTTCAGCAGGCTTTTGTGACTTCACTAGGGCTTGTGATCTATTGCTTATAATTTCTGTGCTTTTCCTCACACTGCCTTCCCACTTTCTGACTTGGGTGAGTGTCCTGTTCTCTTCCATAAACATCTTTTCTAATCATTTTTCCCTGGGAAAATCTGAAACCTATTTGAAATTTCTTTGAGTATCTAGAATAAACAAGATTTTTTTATACTCCAATGTAGGTGGCCATTGTGTTGATGGTGATAACAGTAACCATGATGTTGATTACTGTGATGCTGATGGGGATTGTGGTAGTGGTAATGATGGTGTTTATGGTGGTAATCCCATTTCTGTTCTTGCCAAAGGGTCTCCTTAGTGGATAGGACAGCCAGCTGTCAAACTCTATTGCATATGGTCAAGTGACATCATACATGTTCCTTTTTAATTTAGGAAAATTGTAGTTTTTATTCTTATACCTCTTCCCACGTATTTCTCAAATTAAAATTCTATTCTCCTTCAAGCATTTTGCCTGCCTTTCAAACTGATAACTTCATCTAGTTTATATCAAAGAGATTCCTTTATGTCCCATAAGATTTTATACACTTGCCAAATGCGCACAGACATCTACACATCCAATTCTTACACATGAAAAACTTCTCTTGAAGACTATCAGTAATATTATGCATTTTGCTGAAATACAAAACAAGACATACATGTGTGAGAGACATGTCATTTGCTCTCATAATTTTGCAATTACAATACACACTGCACTGCACTTTGTAAAATCAGAATATACAGAGTCATTAGATTCATATAAAAAAGATTCCCCCAGGGAGACACTTTGTGACATGAAAATGACACAATAATAGAACTGAAGACACTATTGTGTTTATACACCGCTTCAACCACAAGAAAGGGAAGAACTAAGGTCCAGTGATGGAGGACAATGAGGAAGAATTGTCTGAACTCGTGGAGAAACAATGTACGTGTGAGAAAGGTGAACAGCTGTGCACTGTGTTGAACTTGGAGATTTTTCAGGATTGTTTTGAGCACCAGTCTTTCTGGTTATTTCTCTTGCTGAAAGGTCCCAGCAGGCCACTGTGAACAAGTCAAAATATTTGTGCATCATTTTGGCTCTGCTTTTCTTTCCATAGCATACTGGTATTGCCTGAAAAGATGCTCTAGGGAGAGGGGAGAAGACTTAGCCATCAAAATAGATGTCTTTTTGTATTGTTGAGTAAACAGAGAAAAATCCAACTGGGATATATGGAAAATATTGCCACAAAAAGCAATGAGAGCATATGCCAAGAGAAGATGGGAAATGTGTGTTTTTGAAGTGGAGTTTCTGCAAACAATGTAGCTTCTCTATGTCCTTAGGAAAGAAAATGTTCATATCACCAAATGGGAGCAAATACAAAGCTGAAAAGCTGCATGGGAAATGTTAGCAAAGCTGGAAGCAGACAGTAAAAGACAAGTGGGACCCTGGAGAGAGAAAGAGGTCTTGGATATTAGGGGCTGAACTGGTTACTTAAAGAACATATTTGTAGACCACTTGTGAAGGCAGGGCAGAAAAAAGATAAGATAAGCAGACCAAATATGAAAGTAGAAAATTAAAATGATATATATGATAGAATGAACTGTAACTGAAGGAAAAGAGATAATAAAATATCTGAAAGAATGTGTGTGTACACATGTGTGCACATATATATGTACATGTATATTTATTCATGTGTGTGAATGTATATGTATGTTTGTGTATGCATGTGTGTACATGTATGTGCGTGCATCTAAGTGCCTATTGGGGCATGTACATATGTTTGTGTATGTGTGAATGCACACACACGTAGGTAGATGTGAGTGTGTGTGAAGGTTTGTGTTCAGTGTCTGTATTAGTCACTGACTGTTGCTGTGAAGAGCACTATGAACAAGGCAACTCTTATAAGAGAGTGGGGCTGGCTTACAGTTTCAGAGAATTAGTCCATCACCATCATGGTGGAAAGCATGGCAGCATGCATGCAACCATAGTCATAAAAAGCAGTTGAAAGCTTACATCCTGATCAACATAGAGAGATGATGATGATAGATAGATAGATAGATAGATGATAGATTGATGGATGGAAAGAAGGAAGGAAAGAAAGAAAGAGAAACAAAGAAACAAAGAGAAACAAAGATACAAAGAAGCAGACTGGGCCTGGTGTGGGTCTTTGAAACCTCAGAGACTATCCCCAGTGACACACTTCCTCCATCAAGGCCACACCTACTTTAACAAGCCCACGCCTCCTAATCCTTAGACAGTACACTCCCTGGTAATCAAGCATTCAAATATATGAGCCTATTGGGGTCATTCTTTCTTAAACCACCACATTGTCTTTATCAAACTTCCCCTTATTATTTGCCCAAACTCTGGTAGCACATGGCCCAGACTGTGACAGCTGGGCAACATGGGAACTACACACCTAAAACTGATGTTGCCTGAAGTCCTTGGAGGTAACATCCCATGTAACTTTCTCCTATGTGCTCATCTGTCTTGATGGGTGTCATGATATCCCCACTTTCAAAGGCACTCATTACAATGAATTATGACCTAAAATAATGGAGTGGAAAGACCCTCTTTCCACTTACCTGAGGCTTATTGATTAGCTAGACTGGCTGGCCAGAGAGCCCCAGGATCCACCTGGTTCTGCTCCCCTGCACTAAGATTACAATCACTTGCGTTTCTTTTTGGCATTTTTGTCTGGGTTTGGGGTATATGAACTCAAGTCTTTAATGTTATACGGCAAGTGATTTACCCACTGAGCCATCGCTCTGGCTCTGCAAATGGATTTTATGATGAGAAAAATAACACCATCTTCTATTTTTTAAGAGTAATATGTCTTACCAAGGCTGGAAACCTAACTCTGAAAGTATAAACAACTCAATGTCCAATTATCTGGGATTCACTCACCATCCTCTGGACTCCTACAAAGGACCTGGGTCACTTATCCAGCTCTGTCATCTGCACACACACACACACACACACACACACACACACACACACAGACAGAGAGAGAGAGAGAGAAAGAGAGAGAGAGAGAGAGAGAGAGAGAGAGAGAGAGAGAGAGAGAGCTTGTCCTTTTAGGCTCTGGCTGGCTCCATATGAATATAGGTGCCTGCAGAGGCCAGAAGAGGGCACTTGATCTCCTGGCACTAGTGTTTGGGAGATGCCCAATATGGCTGCTGGGAACTGACCCTGTTTCTTCTGAAAGAGCAGCCCATGTTCTTAACCACTAAGCCACCTCTCCAGGCCTTTTCTGTATCCTTGATAACACATCCAGATCCAGTCTCTAGCATGACAACTCTACCTTTTTACTGTGTTTTGTTTAAATTCCTATTGATTCTTGAACAGGACTGCTGCACACATTCAGATGAAATTCAACACTTAGGCACAAATCGTCCTTTACCCTTGTCAGCATAAACACCTTCAAAATCATCAACTTCTTATATGCTGCATATCTGAAAAAAAGAGTCATATAACCCCCATCAGTATCATGTCCAGTGGATAATGTACGTATGAGGAGACTGCACGAATCGGTGCACACAGATACAAGTATGAGTTACCCGGTGGGCTGAGTCCAAGCTGGAGAACCAAGAGAGGTGGCTGGAAAGATTACATTGCAGTATATATGGTTTTTACATGTACATTTACATGTACATGTAATAACACGCGATTTCCCTACCTTTACTCTGGAGCATTGTAAAGTGTGCCACTGCCCTGTGCTGTACCCTACCTGCTAAGGCCTGAATGGTCTAAAGCTAGAGTTGAAATCTACTCATCTGCTCTTAAACTGTTTCCAGCCAACGTTTGTCATTGCAATGGAAAGTCTAAGCAGCATGCTATCATAATCCGACATTATGCTTAGATTTTTATTTTTAGGTTTCTATATATTCCTTTAATTAAATTTCTGTCAAAGTTCTTGGTATGGTTAAATAGGAGACTGAAGTTTTGAGTACCTTCAGGAACCCAATATGTGAATTTACTTGGAAATAGAGTTTCTTGTTATTTTAGGCCACAATTCACCATAACACATGCTTCTAAAAATGAGAGATATCATTGTTTTTAATAGCCAAGTAATATTCTGCAGCAGGATTGTTTCCTGCTGCTGCTACATTGTATGGGAGGAGCTGATGTGGGAGGAGCTGATGTGGGAGGAGCGAAGAAAGGAAGGAGAAGGAAGAGGAGGAGCTAGGAGAGGAGAGGAATGGGGAAGAGGAGAAGATGGCTGAGCATGTACGCGTGTCTCTATCAGTCTAAGGTAGTTATAATATCTAGGTTAGGTATTGGGTAACAACACTGTGTGGCCATCTTGTTAATTGAGCATTTCCAAATATATAGATCCTTTGGATAATAATTAAACTTTAGAGTCTCATTTCTACCAGGAACAGCATGGGTGATGGGATGATCTGGGCTTAGCTAAGCTTTGTGGTCACGGGTATCTAGTGGGTGCCAGGGCCGGTGCTTCTGGCTGGCCTGAGCAGTGGCCAGAGTGGCGAGAGCAAGCTGTACTGCTCTTGGCCTCAGGCCTTGTCTAGTGGGAAACATGGCTGTTGCTTAAGAACTAGCCAGATCGGGTGCCGCCGTTTTAAATACTACCCTCTACAATATTAAATTTTGTAAATGTATCATATTTTCTTTACTTTTTGGTTGAGGGACATCTAGGCAATTTGCAGGCAAATGGATGGAACTAGAAAGGATCATCCTGAGTGAGGTAATCCAGACCCAGGAAGACAAACACGGTATGTACTCACTTATAATGGATATTATCTGTAAAGTACAAAATAGCCATTCGTCAATTCACAGACCCAAAGAAGCTAAGTAACAAGGGAGGCACTTGAATGTCACTGAAAAGGGGAAATAGAATAGACATCAGGGGTAAAGGGAAGGAAGGGACTGGGCAGGGGAGAGGGTGGAGATGGAAATAAGAAGGATCAAGTAGGAGAAGGATGATGGGAGAGACAACCAAAATCGGGGCACATCTCTGGGACTAGACAGAAACTTAGGACAATGGAAACTCTTAGGAATCTATGGTGGTGACACTAGCTAAGACTCCTAGCAATAGGGAATGTGGAACCCAAAGTGAATACCTCCTATAACCAGGCAAGACTTACAACGGAGGAACTGGGGAACCAACCCCACAGCAAAACCCTGACCCGCAATTTGTCCTGCCTACAAGACGTGCAGGGGTAAAGATGGAGCAAGAATTGAGGGAATGGCCAACCAATGACGGATCCAGCTTGAGTCCCATGCCATGAGAGAGACTCCACCCCTGACACTGTGGATGATATTCTGCTATACTTGCAGACAAGAGCTTAGGCTATCATCAGAGAGGCTTCACTCAGCAACTGATAGGAACAGATGCAGAGACCCATAGCCAAACATAAGGTAGAGCCTTAGGGAATCCTATGGAAGGGGAGGAGAAAGTATTGAAGAGGCCAGAGAGGTCAAGAACAGCACAAGAAAACCTACAGAATCATCTAACCTGGACTCATAGATGCTCACAGAGAGTGTATGCATGGGACAGACCTAGGTCCTCTGTACACACGTAACTGTTGTGCAGCTTGGTCTTCATGTGGGCCTCCTAACAGCAGGAGCAGGGGGCTGGCTCTGTCTCTGATGCCTCCTTTGGATCTCACTCCCCTGGCTGGACTGCCTTATCTAGCCCCAATAGGAAAATATGCACTTAGTTTTACTGCTACTTGCTATGCCAAGGTGGGTTGATGTCAGTGAGAGGGCTCCTCTTTTCAAGGAGAAAGTGAGGGGAGTGAATGGGGTGAGGGAAGGTAAGAGAGAGAGAGTTGGAGAAGAGAGAGGGGGAAACTGTGATCAATAGGATGTAAAGTAGTTAAGATAGAGGAGGGAGGGAAGGTAGAGGAGGGGGCAGGGGAGGGGAAGGGGAGAGGGAGAGAGAGGGGAAGAGAGAGGAAGGGGGAAAGGAGGGGAGGGGAGGAGAAGGAAAGAGGGAGAGAGGGGGGAGAGAGTGAGGGGGAAAGGAGGGAGGGGAAGGGGAGAGGGAGAGGGGGGAGAGAGAGAGGGAGGGGGAAGAAGGGAGGGGGAGGGGAAGGGGAGAGAGAGAGGAAGAGAAGGAGAGGGAGAGAGGGAGGGAGACAGAGAGAGAGAGCACAAGATAGATGAGGGAACAGGGAAGAAAGCAACAACATGGAAAACATGTCATGTTGCCCCCAGGGACTGGCAACATCAGAGTTAGAAAAGATGTAGAATTCTAAGTGGTCAGAATTAGGGTCAGGTGCTTTGGGTTCTTGGAACCTTGTTCAATATTGAAATAAATTTGCACAGGTTTGCAAAGTGTTATGGAAATTCAAAGCAAAATTGGAAGTACAGATTAGAAAGGCATCTGTGTGCATCTTAGCCATCTCTGTGAACTCTGAGAAAGAGTTGGTCCTATTGCATATGAACTCAAAGAGCCTTCCTACTCTTGCACCTGGACATAGGTGGAGCAAGAGTCAAGAGTTTCCGTTTTGTGATTATTAAGGTCAGGAGAAAACCAAGTAATTGTTCAGACTACTGTACCTACTAGCTGTGTGCAAATGAGGGTCATAGGTTGCTAACAAATTGTTAGCTGCTTAGAGACCCCTATCAGTCAGGCAGATAATGGCTTTAGGCTGCCAAATGTGGGGCAGTATGCATACCCTACACCAAGGGGAATCCCAGTTGGTTGACCATTCCCTGCACTTGCCTGGCTCACTTGAAGTTGCAGACAACACTCATTGTTTTGAGTGCCTTTGTTAAAGCGGCCCTGGGAACCAATGTATTTGGAGATTCCCTACTCCCATTGGCACCACAGTCTGGAAATACTCTGTGTCGTGGATTCATCTGCGTTGTCTCATCTCCAGACGTCTACATTTAGAACCCGAGAAAGAGAGCGAGGTAACAGTATGTTCTTTTACTTTTTTTTCCATAACATATTCTTGGCTGTGTGGTGTCTACGGTTCCTCTGTGACAGGGTGATTCCTTCCCATCCCCGGTCCTACCTCACTTCAGTCCTCACCATCTGTTCTTTTCCTTTTCACTCTTTCCTCCTACACAGTCTCTTGGCGACTTCCTGCTATCCCCCTTCTTCTGTGGCAGCCCTAGGATGGCTAGGATGCATACAGATTCAGAAGAGAGTGTGATAGGTCCAGCAGCGAAGGTGAATCCCCTCTTGCATATCCAGCATCTCCTTAAACCTGTCGGCCGACTTTCTAATTTTAGTGCGTGTATTTTCAACATGTAACAAAGGTTCTATTTTTTAAAACCATTTTTTCAGATCTTTTTAATTTTTATAGTCTCTTTTTCCATTTCTTCTCAAACTTGTTCATCTGTCCATGAGGCAGACCTGTCTTTAAGAAATACAGCATCGTGTAATATTTCTTTGATTTTCTCTATATGAATTTACATGGTTTTACTGTGGAAAACAGGTTAGTTACATTTAGTTACATTTCATTGTGGGCCAGATAATTTTTTGTTGATGCAGACAGTAAAGGCTGGGAGCAAGGGTGCTCTGAATTTGCATCTAACAGAGTTTCCTAGAAGAGATTCCAGAAGCACCTTCCAAAGCACACAGTTTGGATCAGGACTGAACCCAAGGCACACCAGGTGTACAACTGTGGTTTTACCTTCTTGGCTTTCACGCCATCTTTTTTTGTGACCTTGACATGTAATGTTCTTTGGTCTTCTGGGGAAGATTTTGAATACAATTTTCTTTTCTAAAATTATTTATTTATTAACATTCCCCAATGCCGCCCCCTCTCACCTATCACAGATTCCCTCCCCTATTTTTTCCGTCCCTTTTGCCTCTGAGAGGGCGAGCCCCTGGGTGTCTCCCCACTCTGGTGCATTAGGTCTTTGAAGGATTATGGGCATCCTCTCCCACTGAGGCCATGAATACCATTGTTTATTGATATTAAAAATATGAAGAAGTAGATACTACTGATGGAAGAAGACTGTCTCTACTGTGGGTCCTAGAGTTACCCTGATCCCACAACACTAAAGAGCTATGTATCTTATCACACAGATTTCAATGTGTGTGTGTGTGTGTGTGTGTGTGTGTGTGTGTGTGTGTATTTATGTATTTATGTTTGTGTGCACAAATATATGTGAAGATATCAAAACCAGAGGTCAATATTGGGTGTTTTATCTAAGCACTTTCCACCTTTCTTTTTGAGGCTGTCTCTCATCAAGCCTAGAACTCTTTGATTTATCTAGAGTAGCTGGCCAGCGAGTCCTAGGAATCCCCTTATCCCTTCTTCAACAGTGCAATGATTACAGACTGTATCATTCTGCCTAGGTTTTTATGTGAGTGCTAGGGTTCAAACTAAGATCCTGGCGATTGTGTGCACCAAGGATGTTAATGACTGAGCCATCTCCTCTAGCTTTCCATTTCATAACTACTGGGTCTAACGAATGCTGTCTGTGTGCACAAGCATGTAGGGTACCAGCCACAGGAGCATGGCCGTCCAATGCTCCAGTGGATGAACATGGAGCACATGGAGCACATCACTCTTCCTCCCCCAGCTACCACCAACTACTGGAAGCTCCTCTGATGGAGATGGAGACTCATGAGCTTCTCCCTTCTCCATGCTGGAGTATTGACTTGCTTGATCTCCTATAGGTCTTCTGCTAGAAGCTATCAGTGATGTGGGTTCATGTGTGTAGGGGTTCTGCAATGCCTAGGGGACAATATTTTGAAGTAATCCTTCCTAACTTCTGTCTCCTTTCCATGACACTCCCTAGGATGTGTGTGTGTGTGTGTGTGTGTGCGCGCGCGCACGTGCATGTGTATGCATCTGTCTGTCCATATGTATCTTTCTCTTTGTCTGTCTGTCTGTCTGTCTGTCTGTCTGTCTGTCTGTCTGTCTGTCTGTGTATATTTCAGCAGTGAGCCCTCTACATCACTTATTGTCTATACTTTGATCAATTGTGAGTCTCTGCATTAACCACAAGCCTTGGCATAGAGGAATTTCTTTGGTGAGAGGTAAAAATAACACTTGTCTATGGATATAGTGAAAAGTATTCAGAAGGCAGACTAATATTTTGTTCATTTAGCCAAATAATAGTAGGACCCTTGACCTCCCCCAGCTACTTGGTGAGGTTTCCAGTGCCAGGGATTAGTTTTATTTTCTGTGTAGTGGGCCACAAGTTCTATTAGAAAGTTATTGGTTACAATAACATTCATGCCACTGTTGCGTTCATATGAATATCTTGCTAGTATGCCTATCATTGTAGCACATGGGGCTCACTTCTGGGTGAGATTCTTGATGGGGTTTCTTACCTAGCATCCTCCAAAGTATCATTTAGTGCTGGGAAAGCTAGGCAACAAGGTAGGAGCTTCCAGGTCAATGTCAGCTTGATTTCTCTACATCCTGTGATGTGGGTGGGTGTGGTGTCTTCATCCATGGGGTCTTATGATGTGTTTTATTTGAAATAAATGGCTTTGGGGAAGGGCATTATATGTTCAGGTAGGGCAACTCTACACACACACATGTACAGAGAGAGAGAGAGAGAGAGAGAGAGAGAGAGAGAGAGAGAGAAAAGAGAGGGACATGTTGGTCATCCTTCCCTCTACCTGTCCCTTGTCCTACTTTCTAACCCCTCCCCACTTAAACCTCCTCCTGTATTAGTCTTCTGCCTCCACTTAATTCTACCTGTGCTCTGGTTCTCTGTTTCTCTTCACTAAACTCTTCCCTTTCTCTTGAAATACACCCTTTTGTTCCCCTAGTTTTTACATATTTAAAGATATGAAGGAAGGGTATCCACATATGAGAAAGAATACAAGACAGCTTTCTTTTGTTGTCTGAGTTACTTCTCTGACTATATTTTTTCTAGTTCCATTCAATAACTTGCAATTTTTTAGAACTCTGCTTTTCTTCACAACCGAACTGTCTTCCACTTAGTATCCCAAATTTAACTATCATTTATCAGCTGATCATCATCTAGGCTGATTCCATTTTCTAGCTACTGTGATTCGAGCAGTAATGAACATGGGTTATCAAGCATATCTCTAGTAGGACTTGGAATCACTTGGGTAGATGCCCAGGAGTGGTGCAGCTGGGCCATGTGGTGGGTCTGTTTCTGTGTCTGAAGAACTTCCATACTTATTCCCACGCAGGATGCACCACACCCTGCCCCCAGCAGTGGACAGATTCCCCACATCCACACCACTGTTGGGTGTCAGGTGTTCTTTTGATCATAGCCATTCTGACCAGGATAATATACAATAACAAAGTAGTATTAATTTGAGTTTTCTGGATAACTAAGGATGTTAGGCACTTCTATAACTACTTAATAACATTTTTGTATTTCTTCTTATGGGAGTTCTCTCTTCAGATCCATAGTCCCCTTTTATAATAACTTTTTTTGAAATTATGATATGATTCCATTATTTCTCCTGTTCCCTTTCTCTCTCTAACCCCTCCCATCCACCCCTTTGATCTCTTTCAAATTTGTAGTCTCTTATTCTTTAATTGTTATTACATATACACACTACACACATATGCATACATATACATATATGTATACCTAAATAGATGAATATAATAGGCTCATTCTATTTAATGTTACTTATATGTATATGATGAAAACACCACGTACTTCAGGGACAGGTCCCAGAGGGCCTGAGATGGATCTGCACTGAAAGTCTCCTCCATGAGGACTTGCCTTTTTGACACCAGAAAGTTCCATGCAAACTTCCAAAGGAAAAAAAACACTCAATCTTCCTACCCAGATATAAAGACCCGTGTACACAATAACCTGAAGAAGCAATAATGGCACATATATCTTGGTGGTAACCAATAAATAACTCAGTAATTAGAACTAAAGTCCACTCAACAAGAGGAAAACCTTGTCTGGTACAGGAAACCTACCCTACTACCCAGAGATAGTGAAGTCAAGAATCTTGGAGGAAAATTTGCATCCATGATATTACTTAAACAGCATAAATTTATAACCATATTTTAAATATTTATCCTAATATCCACATTCTCATTCCTCATCAAAGAAACTTTTCTTTGCATCAAGCAGAGACCGTTACTGAAAACCACAATTGATGGACATACAGAGAACAAGAGATAGTGTGGTGTCCAGTCCCAGCAGATACACCTATAGCTCAACTGCTGTCCTAAAACTCAAAGATAGTTGCAGAAGAGGGTGGGAAGATGCCAGGAGTCTGAGGAACAGGAAGTTTGCTGTGAGACTATGACTCCTAGAAATGTCAAAATGGCTACATTCATGAAGTCTCATCAATATGGCTGTCTGAATAAGACTTATACAAAGAGACCAATGCTAACATGGAAATGTGGAAGCTTGTGGGACCTCAACCCTAGACAAAGAATTACAGGCAACTAGGGAATCCAAGAGTGGGAGACATAATCTTCAGGGATAAGTCACCCAATTGTTACCTGATACTAAATGGTCACCTCTAGTCTACTTTAGTGCATGCATGCACATGCATACATATGCATAAGTGTTTGTGAACCATGTGCTTGTCTGGTGCCAGAGGAGGCCAGAGCACATCAGATGCCACAATGTGGCATGTTCCCCACCTTTGCCCGTAGTTTTAAAATTCCAGGCTTCATGAATGATATTTTGTTCCATTTGAAATTGATCTTATTTTTTCCAGGATTAGAGACAAAGATCTGATGTTATTCTTCTACTCATGGACATCCAGTTTTACTGGCACCATTTGTTTAAGATGCCATCTTTATTCCCAGTCTATGTGGAAAGCCAGGTAGATATAATTATATGAACTTTATCTGAGTTCTCTGTCTTATTCCATTGATTTGCAAATCTGGATTTGTGAAACACCATGATGGTTTTTTGCTTGTTACTAAGGCTCAGAAGTATAACCTGAGGTAAGGTATGCACTATTCTTTTTCTGAGGGTTGTATTGGCCACCTGAAGTCTTTTGAGCTTTCATATGAATTACACTATGTTTCTTTTTTAATTGAAATTTCATTAAATCTAAAAATTGCTTTTGGTAATTTACAAGATGGTCCTTTTGGAGGAAGACCTATCATAGAATAAAATATAGCTTATTTCTTAACTTAGAGATTTCATTTTTTTCCTTAGGATAAAGTTGAGTAAACATCTAGCCCACCTTGCTATTAATAACAGACAAGACCCTTTGCTCTTAAGCAGTGGACTTCTTCCTGGAAAGGGAGGCCAGATGGTGTCATGTTGCTGGATAATATGAATGTCATGATTCTTAGAGGTCCCTGAAACAGTTCTGTTGTTTCCACCCTTGTCATTTATACTTTTGAAGACAACTTTTCAAATCCAGAAAACCTTGTAGCAGAACCATGTGATTTTTATATTTCTAATTTTATTGGCTGTCCACATAAACCAACGCTACAGGAAAAATTTCATCTGATTATTCTCTATATAAGAAGTGTAATGTGGCCGGGCGGTGGTGGCACACGCCTTTAATACCAGCACTTGGGAGGCAGAGGCAGGCGGATTTCTGAGTTTGAGGCCAGTCTGGTCTACAGAGTGATTTCCAGGACAGCCAGAGCTACACAGAGAAACCCTGTCTCGAAAAACCAAAAAAAAAAAAAAAAAAAAAAAGAAGTGTAATGTGCCATGCAGACAGGATAACTATTACTAAGTATTTAAAACCTATAAAAATGAGTTTGAAATGGGTTTGGCCTTTCCACAAAAATGATTCTTTTAGGTAGTCTGACATGAAAGTGGCCGGTAAGGCTTTTACTGTAGGCCTTACTTAGAAGAAATAAATTTATGCTTAATTGTCACAGAGGAACTTCTCTGACACAGAGTCAAAGACTGAAGACTAGGTCACACTGCTTAGTAAGACAGGTGCAGGCATTATGCAAACATGGAGTGTGTCTTGATGCATACCATATAGTTACAAAGTATTCATTCTCTTCTACTTTACATAGTAAGGTCCTTGGCTCTTCTCTCTCACTCTACGCTTTGCTGTGATCCATTTAGCAATATACCTGAGACTAGAACTAATGAACCTTAGGACTTATTATGTAGTGGTTACGATATGATAATCAAAACGTCCTGTGTTTCTGTGACACCGTCTGGAATGGAACTATGGTTGCTCAGTTTACCTTGACATTAGCTACTAGTTTACAAGCTGTTCATTACTAAAAGCTCACTTCTGTTTTTGTTGCACTGTTAAAATGTAACAAATCAAAATGTGTGATTCTAAAATGAGACTTTGTCTTCCTTTTTGCAGCACCCCAGCTCTTGTCTCATAGTGACAAAGGCATGGTTCTCAGGGTGTCACTTAGCTGCTCTGACAGACATTAAAGTGGAGGTTTCCTCGGAGGTGGGGGCATGGGAATGCAGATATACAGTATGTTAACTATACATTGCTGGGGTCTGAACATGTCGTTTGTCTTTTGACTTATGCACACTGCCGAACTGCCTCTGGGAAAACACCAGCAGCTTTTCTGAGAGCAATGGCCCTGATCTCTTGATTTGCACTATGCCGAGGCAGGTCTAGTGAGTAGCTGGCAAGGCAGCCGGGGATGGCAGCAGGATGCCTGAGCTTTTACATCAAAATTCTGTATTTTCTCTAAACTTTCATGACATTTTGACAAGTGTTATAGAACGAATAGTGTTGTGTGCTTGCAGCAGGTGAAGAGAGCTTATAAGAAAGAGAAAAAGAAAATCGCTCCAGCAGTGTGTTTCAGCAAGCAGAGAGACAGTGTGGGGCCACCCAGATGCTGCCATCTGCTCAATCCTGGGTGTCAACAACCACCTGCTGGCTAAGGAGACACACATCAAGGAGCACACATGGCAACTAGAACTTGAGCAGCATTGTGAACAATGTGAAATAAGTAGTCACCATCAACTCACTAGAATGCTGTGCTTCAACAGGGACATGCTCATGCTGACATGGGAAATAATGAGTGCTAACGAATTGCCATTGTGTGGAGTGTGGAGCAAAATTAATTACAGCATCTGAGAGCTGCTGCAGATTTGGCACTGTTGTTTTTTTTAAGTAGATACTATGGACTTTCTCTTAATACAAATAAAGGTCGTGTGTGTTTCTATTGGAAGATACCATCTACCCTATATATTTAAATATATATGTTGTATAAGAAGATACTAAAGGCTATCACTACAACTCATAAATCAATAATATATAGCCTGAGGTCAAAATTGCCTACTGCATTAGCATGCTAGGGTGCTTAAATATATAAAGATATGAAATTCAAATAAAGAGTACTAAAAATAATTGTAAATCTCAAGATAGTAGTGTAATTTCTGTTCATATCACTGACAAGGAAATAAAATTCATTCATATTTAATCTGACTACTTTTTACAGATAAAGAAATGAAATTAATTATTAACATGGTTTTAAAAAGAAAGAATGTGGGGAGGACAATGCCATACACTCTTGGAAAGAAATAAAATAATTAAAATGCAGTATTATATGGACTGGACATATCGTATGTTTAAGAACACATACCGTGTGTGTGTGTGTGTGTGTGTGTGTGTGTGTGTGTGTGTGTGTATAGTTTGGAGGGGTGAAAGTGGTGGGGTAAATGATGTAACTATATTATAATTCCAAATAATTATTTTAAAATGTTAGTGAAATGTAAGACCTGGCCAGAGTTCTGATGTGCTCACATATTCTTGCTGAAGAAACGCAGAGCCCCAGAATCCAGCAATGGGATTAGATACATATCAGTGAAGAAGCACCACAGTTCCTTCCAGCATGCAAGGAAAGCTCTTTATCTCTTTAAGCAGATTAGTTTTTTTTTCCAACACTCATTCTTTGGCAAATAACAGTTTACATATGTTTGGGAGGTTTTCCTAAGGAGACAAGGACAAATGTCTGCTTATCCTGGACAGGTCACCAGCATTCAGACACAATGCCAGCCAAAAGCATTGTGTCTGAAACAGAATCACAAAGCCAAAAAATCCCAGACTGCTGCTAAGAAGATCACATGGGACAAAACTGTCAGTATGAAGAAAACCAGGAAGCTGCTCCCTCTGCTTCCCATGCTTTTCCTTTCAGCCCTTGTTGGTGTGCACAGACAGAAAGCTAACTGGCCAAGAGTGACATGGACTTTGTCAGCATCACAAAGCAAGGGAGGGAGAGAGTGTTGAGAGGACAGGGTAGCAGCTTAGTATCCAGCACAACTATCACCACACGAGACGTTCTGCAAACATTCGTAATCCTATGTTATGGTTTGAATCCTAAATTTCCCTCAAAGCTCATGCATTGAAGGCTTGCCTCCAGGTTGCTGTGTCATGTGACAGTTTGGGAAAAGACGATGCTATGGATCTGCCCAGGATCAAGGGATGCTGCATACCCCAGGTTGCAGAGTGAAAATTAACCAAAAGCCTCTGCAGGGGAAGCAAGGCAGACTGTTTGAAGGTCCAGGCTCTGCAGCAATGAATCTGCTTATCCTTCCGAATCAAAGTCCAATTACAGCGTAACAGCTTATAGAATGGACATAGCTGAAGGAGCTATAAATACCATGTTACAGTAATAAGGGCTAGGTTAAATGCCAGTCAGTTGCTTCTTACTTGACAGCTGGGCTCCTGTGTGTGCTGTTTTCTGGTTTGTTCTGTCTTTCTGCATAATCTCATGTATGTCTAGTTACCCAGCTGCCTATTGTCTATTTGTATATACACCTACCTATGTACCAATCATCTCTCTATGCACCATTCATGTATCTATGCATGTATCTATATCTACATATCACATTCTCACTTACCCGTTTATTTCCTGTTGATCCATCTATTATCTATCGATGTACCCATTATCTATACATTTATCATTACATTATTTATGCCTATCTATCCTCTGTATATAATTCATCATGTCTTCCATGTACCTCTGTCATTTGTTTGTCAGCTGTCTACTTCTGCTACCATGTGGTTTGTTCAGAGGCACACTTACTCTAAGTTGCTCTTCTCTCCTTTCCCATCGGTCACTTCACCTATTGCCATCTACACACACACAGGCATAGCTTCCAATGCATGGCCTTCTAACCTGCTTTTTATCCTGACCCACTTTTTTTTGGTAAGACACCTGCATCCATATCTAAACCCTCAGATCAAGTACCAGACCCATGGTCTGGGAGCCATTTTTACCTGGTCCAAATAAACATCTCATTTCCTACCTTAGCAGACCTAGCTTAGGTCATAAATCTTCTGCTCTGACTCAACATAAGATGAACCAGATTCCTGCATCAGACACACAGCTAAAGAGAGAAGTCAAAACTCTAGCTCAAACTATAAAACCAAAAAACCAAAACCAAACCAAACCAAAACAAAACAAAAAACCATGAATGGCCAAGGCAGCATGTCTCCCATCAAACCTACTAGTTGTATAGAAGTGTTCTCTAATGAGAACTACTTAGATGATTCCTGTGGAATTTAAAAGAATAACCATAAACTGTATCAGAGAAATAAGAGAATTTAATGATGACATAAACAAACACTTCATCGAGCTCCAAGAGGCTAATAAGTGCTTCAGTGATGTTCAAGAAGATACAAATGCTTGGCTCAAGGAAATGATGAAGATAAAGCAGGATTTGAAAACTTAATTCAATGAAAGAATAAAAACATTGAAGCACAGAGGGTCAAGAAATTGAACAGAAACATGTAGCAGTGGGGCATGGGGAGCTGGGAGTAGCCACTAGAAAGTCCCAGACTCCAGAGAAGTGAGAGGCTCCCAGGAGCAATGACTTTAGCTGAAATACCCAACAAAGGGGAGATACAACCTATAGAGAACACCTCCAGCAGATAGGCATGACTCCTAGTTGAGGGGTGGGGCCACCCATGCATCTCAAACATTTTAACCCAGAAATGTTCTTGTCCAAAGGAAAGACAGGGTTAAAAATGGAACAGAGATTGAAGGAAAGACCATCCAGGGTCTGCCCCACCTAGGGATTCATTCCATCTGCAGACACCAAACCCCTACACTATTGCTGATGCCAAGAAGGTCTTGCTGACAGAAGCCTGGTATGGCTATTCCCTGATAGGTTCTACCAGCACCTGACCAATACAGATGCAGATACTCACAGCCAACCATTGGACTGAGCCTGGGGACCCCAATGGAAGAACTAGGGGAAGGACTGAAGGAGCTGAAGGGGATTGCAACCCCATAAGAAGAACAATATCAATTAACTGGAACACCCAGAGCTCTCAGAGACTACAAAACCAACCAAAGAGTATACATGGAGGGAGCCAGTACTCCAGATACATATGTAGCAGAGGCTGGCCTTATCTGACATCAATGGGAGGGGAGGGAGGCTTGATACCCCAGAGTAGGAGGATGCTAGAGGGGTGAGGCAGGAGTGAATGAATGGGTGGAGGAGCACACATTATTAATGAAAACATTAAATAACCCAGAAAGGAGAATGCAAGAAATGTTCGAAGAGTATAAAATCACCCAATAACAGGCACGGAGGAGGGAGAAGGGTTCTACGCCAATGACATGAACCAAGGACACACGCATAGATCATGTACCCAAATTAAGGAAATACACACCCATGTAGGCAAAAGAAATACACAAAACATCAAATAGGTAAGACCAGAAAAGAAAGTCCCCAGAGCATACCACAGTGAAATCTGAAGATATGTAACAAAGAAACATTGAAAGATGCTATAGTGTCGGTGAAAAATGAGGCCCTAAGGTCTGCATGTTATAGGATTGGGTCTCCGGGAGGAGGCATTGTTTGGAGTGTTGTGGCCTTTTAAGATGGGGACACTTATAAGAATTTCTCATGTCATTGGTAAAGTGTCTTCAGGGTCATTGTGACATAGCCCCTTCCTCATAACGTGAGTCTCTCTGCAAAGATCACCTTGTCTTAGAAAAGAGCCCCAACCCCCAACCTTGAAACAAATCAATATTTTTATCTAAGTTAATGGCTTTTGGTATTTTGCCCTCGTAGCATGAACCTCACTAATTTACCTGTTATGCATATGCTAATTTTCTACTCCTCTCCTCTTATTAATTTACATAAGAGTATGGCTGACAGACAACTTTGTAAGTTAGTCATCTCATTACAGATTATTCAGATAAAAGTGTGACTGATTTTTTTAAAATAATAATTAACATTATTCCAGTGATAGACACACTGAATACTATGGTAATGAACCCAATTGGTATGTATGGTAAAATGAAAATACCAAGTCCCCAGTGAGCTAGGTTATTAGGCATGGAATTGATAATATAAGCGAGTATTTATGAGTGTAAAAAGATGTCTGCAGTATTCTTGGGTGCAGGATTTTCATGTCATTACATGTGGTATAGGCTTCTTTCCTTACTGTAAAGTAAACCTAGATGGTACCAGGGTAGGAAAGGAGCATTTCTAGTCACTGGAGAACAGAAAAAAAAAGTTGATTCCTACACCAAGCTGAGAATCTGAGACAGACTCCTTCCAACTCAGCCAGGGGACAGAGACCTAGCAGAGGATTGTAGGTGTCAGGAGGACCAGGGTGCCTGAGCACTACAGATTGTAAGAATATGTCAAAGACAGGCGTGCTGAGCAGACCCTCAGGAGCAGGCTCTCCTTTAAATCTGTGATGGAGTCATCCTGCATTGCTAAATGCATACCTACATTACTTCTATTTTTAATTAGTAGTTACATATTATAAGGTACTATTGTGGAATTTTTTTTAACAAAGCGCACTTTAGTAAACCCTCCTTCCTCAGATCCTTACCCCTCTTCTCTGACCATTTTTGCCACCTCTCCCTTGATGTTCCTCTGTTTCCATACCCTGTGAGTCCATTCCCCCCCTTCCTCCTTCCCTTTGCAGCTCATATTTTTATCCTCTCTTGGTCTATTTTCTATGTTTATAAAAGCTGTACCTACAGCCACACCCTTTTATATAAACAAATGTCTACATTACAGACCAGTATCCACACATGAGTGAGAACATGTACTTCTTCTGTTTCTGAGTTTGAAGATCCATCTGTTTTCCTGCAAATGTCATAATTTTCATGTTTTTGGTCTGAATAAAATTTTGTTGTGTGTATGTGCCACAGTTTCATTACTCATTCATTTGTCGATGGACATCTATGTTGTTGGGTCCACTTCCTTACTGTTGGGAATGGATCCTCAGTAGACAAGGATGTGCAGATGTCTCTGTTGTAAGATATGAAGTTCTCCGGCTTATGTCTAGACATGGTATAGCCGAGTTATAATGGCAGCTCTACTTCTAGAGAAACACCTATATTGACGTTTGGCCAACTTTCTTCACTGCAGAGACAAAACTCGTTGTCCCATAAACCATGGGTTTTCCAGTGTGGCTTCTGTGAACTGCCCTGTCATGCAGTATTCTATCCTATTATATACTCTTAGTGTTTTCCCAGCTAACATGATCCATTCTCCCATATATTTGAGGATTAGAGCAACACTGCAAAATCTCTCAGATTCATATCCTCTGTCTGTCTGTCTGTCTGTCTGTCTGTCTGTCTGTCTGTCTGTCTGCCTGCTTGTCTCCTGTGAACATGCTTTCACTCTCTTGCTCTCTTGCTCTTACACTTGCTCTCCCTCTTCCCTCCCCCCTCCTCCCTCCTCCTTCTGTTTTATAACAGCCTTATACCCTGGAATCCATGGCCTCAGTTCTGTCTCAGTTCAGCTTACTAAGTTTCTTCTTCCTCCCTGTCACCTTGGAATCTCTCAAAACAGGCACGCAGGAAGAAAACAGGACTCACTTTGTGTGTGTCCCATTCTTAGAGGCCTCTGCTGTCCAAGTGTAGAGGAAAGCCATTTTGTCCTGACCCAAAGTGCTCATCTGTGATGGCTCTGCCGTGAACATCACACGAACCTCCAAGCCTTCAGCCCTTCAGCCACAATTTGAAAGTTGTATTTATGTATTTATTCCCCCTCTCTACCCTCAACTTCCTTCCTTTAGTTAACAGAAGCCAATGCTTGACAAACCAAGCGACTCTAAAGACCTCAGGATCTGCTGTCACAAAATCACTCCAAAAACAACTGTAAAAATGCAGAAACCATGTTGACAGGACTCCCACTGTGGAATGTGCTGTTTGCCAACATGCCTCTTCAGGGAAAGTTGGTTGTGACACTTCAAGCTACTTCTTTAGAATAATAGGAAACCTGATGTTATTAGTTATCTTATTAATGGAGAAAATTGATGAGTCGATGTGCTTTTCAAAAAGAAAAACAAAACAAAACCAGAAAACAAAGGAAATGCATTCACTTTCTGTGGTGAAAACAGACTCATTGGCAGTCGTTTCCTTTTCAGTCTTCCATAAATGTAAAACTCTGAGTTTCCACTTTTTGTTCTGTTTTGTTTTGTTTTACTAGTTTATTTAATCAGGAAGAACGTGTGGAGGGTAGAAGGACAATGTCAAAGGAAGCAAACTGTCATTCTTGCCAACTTCCTAAGTCACCCCCCCACCCCCACCGCCTCCTCTGCTTGATTCTGTGAACATCCTACAGATGAAACCTGGCAAAGTCCCTTCCATGGCTTTTATCTTCCCTGAGCAGAAAGCCTCCTTATGTTTAATTCACAAACGTAGACGCTGATTCTGGCTGAAGGGAAATAAGTCGTTGCTTCCTCAGAAAGTAAAACAGTAAAGAAGGAAAAGAAGAAGGACATATCCCCAGTTTGGGGCTGGCACCAGGCATCCAGTGCTTGACACACAATTTGGAAGACTCAGTTTTTCCATGGGGGCAAGGTTTGTTCATCTACCGTTTATATTTTATAGTCTCTATATTTTAATATATTTTTATGCATTTAAAAATAGAAAAAGTTTGTGTAGCATAAACAGAATATGAAGGTAGAATTGAAGATTTTGTTCAGTATTAAAGAAATAAATACAATGTCTACAGAGTTTGAAAGAGATTCTTATTGGCCATACCAGTAACTAGTTGCTGGGGTTTGGACCCTGGGCACATGCCCGAAAAGGCACAACTCACATCTGGTGAGTTTTTTACACCTTTTATTTCTAATGTATTTATGAAAATGGTAGCTGAGTACTGCTTGGCACCGAATACATAAGTGTTGAGCTGGAAATAAATGATTCTCAGCTAAATGAAATTTATGTTTCACCTCAAAAATAAGAGTTTAAAATTTTTTAGAGATATTAAAAATTCCACAGACAACTTGCAAAGTTAGTACACTGAACACTGGATACCACCCATCTGCTGTCAGCCATTGTGGTTGGCATCTTCATTAGTATGTTAAACTTACTAAAATATCCTAAGGGACACTTAAGTTTAGGGGAAGAAAAAATGTATTCTATTCAAAACTTAAATATTATATGCAAATTCTCTTCTTTGAATCTCCCCCAAACCTGTTTAATAATTTTGTGGGATGATTGACAAGTCTGACCAGTGGTAAGTGTATACAAAAGATAAGTCTTGAAAGTGAGATAGGCAGGAAGCGGACCCAAAAGGTACAGAAGGCACAGGAGAGCCTGAGGATGAGCGATGTGCATACCACATACCATAGGGAGAGCCTGGGGAGTGACCAGCTCACACCCCAGTGGTCAGTGTTTGGTTTTGAAGGCATGGACCTGATTTATTCCAGATGGGTACAAGACCAATGAGCTTCATAGCTCCAAGCCGAGCTGAAGGCTATAAGAAAAGAATATAGCTAAGCATGTGTTAAACTGTCTCCTGTACTGCAAACAGAGAGTGCATTGGAGGTTCTTTAGAGAAACCCTGTGTGATGAAGGACCAAAGACAAGATGATGGCTGTGGGCACCAGAACAGGTACCAACACTGACTTCAGGGGTAAGAAGTCCTTTCCCCGCCCGTTAACTATCTGTCCTGGCTTAGCCTCAGGAACTACCTGCCCCTGTTTACTTTGCCTAAGGAGGCTAAATTTACTCTTTAGACTAAGAAGGCTTTTCCACGCTTAGTTGTGGTGTGGTTTGTAGATTTCTGTTGCCTAGTTAGAAGTTGCAAGATTTTATGTTTATGAGAAAACCCTGAGTGTCTTGCTTTATGTCCCTGTGGCTGTTTTCAAACCTACAGTCCGAGTTTTCAGATCTTCGACAACGTATCTTCTGTAATGTTCAAAGTCACGAGATACTCAGACAACTGTTTGTACTTAAACCTCTTCAGCTACCTGATTTCATGTGTGGCTTCTTGCTGCTCAAGATACAGCTGTGCAACGGGTCCCGATTTTGTGATTTTGTTTCATGCTTCAGTGAGTCCTGAGAACCTGCCAGTATTAGTCTTCTGTCATGTGCCACTTACAGAAGCAGCTGTAATAAGAAGCTTCTTGAGACCATTAGTCTGCACTTAGCATTTATATTTATGTATACATTCATGCAGGATACAGAATTACCACAATATAAGCATTAGACATGAAAAGAAAAAAAAATCTTCAAAGTGAGAAATGAAAGCCCAGACAGGTGATAGCCTTGGATGTCGGTCTTTCTGAAGTTCAGACACGACTTTTGAGTCAGGCATGCACAGACAATTTTGAGATCAGATTTATTTCCAGCAATGACTTTCTAAAATGTTAACTTTGGCCGTTAAGGTGCTAGACATCACCAGACTGAGTAAATACAATGTTACCGAATGTTATCCACAGCCATCTTGCTCTAGTGCACCTGTGAGTCTGGCTCAGTGACCCACAGCCTCATCTTGATATCATGAGGAAGATCTCTGGTTTGTCTCCCACTGATAGCAGACTGTGACAATGGCTTGGCTTTTCTGGTGTGTTGTGTGAAACACCTTTACATGGCAAGACAAAACTGTGCTTCTCAATGATATAGGTTGTCTCCTGCTTTGTTGACACATTTTGAAATGGTTTTTATATCATGTTATTCAGTAACTACCGTGTCTCTGTAGTTTAAAGTAATAGTTCAGTTTATTTCACTCTTTATAGTGTTTTTCCTACATTTTCTACTTTTAGGTCTTAACTTTGTTGCTTTTTCATAGTCTTTGAATATCCCTCAATAAGCATGTTTTAATTTTATAAATGAGAAGCTTATTATTGAAGCAACAGTAAAAGGAAGGCTAAATCCTCAAATCTGTTAACTCAAAAATAAATAAATGCAAATTATTTTAGTGCAACCACATAAATAGAATGTATGATTGAATAGTCAATTAGCATTTAACATCTTTTAAAAAATGCAACACTGTATTTTTGCGCAAGTAATATTCTGGACATGTGCCTAAACATATTTTGGTTTAAAAAAAGTATAACTGCTTTATTTTTAATTGTTCCTTCATTGTCAGAAGGATATGCTTTGCCTTAATTGGACTCAGTACTGTGTGGTGGGGAAAGGGAAGATTGGTATGTTAGAATCTAT
This sequence comes from Rhabdomys pumilio, assembly GCA_030674055.1. NCBI lineage: Eukaryota > Metazoa > Chordata > Mammalia > Rodentia > Muridae > Rhabdomys > Rhabdomys pumilio. The sequence continues at coordinate 4,424,749 of JANHMN010000015.1, read as the reverse complement.
TCTGCTGCCTTCTTATAAATACCAAGACTCTCACATACACTCCCATGGAAAGAGTCCTAGTCAATAGCATACTTTTCAAAATAAGTTTATTATTATACACCATGCAGTCTCAGCTTTATGCTCAACAATTTGGTGCACATACATAGTGGTTTAATCTGTAAAAAATAAAATTATGAGACAGCTTTGATATCCTGTATATCCTTGTGAGTGAATTGTAACTGAGAAGACTTATTATGATTGTTATTGAATCATTTCTTCAGTTAAGAGCTCAATGCATTACTATATGAACAGTGCTCCCGTCTTTAGTAGAAAGAGACAGAGGCAGAGGGAAAAGATGTCTTTAAGATATGAAAAAGTCCAGAAGATACTTGAAAACTAAAGCAGCGGCAAGTAACAAATACTAAGAGACAAAAGAAAGATTGAAAACCAGTGAGGTATCATGGACTGTTGTTTCTACATAAATTTCTGTTCTTCTAATGGAAAAGATACAAAGATCTACAGAGAGAATTTACAGATAAAATTTGATTAAAACTCACAAAATCTTCTAATCTCTTTCACAAGACTAAGCATAATAAGCATAATAAGTAATCAAGAATAACATGTAAAGATAAACACAAGTGATAATACAGCACTAATTTCTATAATTACTATTAATTTCTTATACGTACCTTGTATGAGTCTAACAGGAAGCTGACCAAAGCCAGAAAGGTAGGAAATGCTTTTCATGGCCCCCAGGATGACAGGTGCCATTTGGACTCAGGTTAATGGAAATTTAACAATTGTGAAGATTTGGTTTTCAGTTGGTCATTATGTCAGGAGAACATTTCTAACTCTAAGTTCAGTTCACAGCTCCTGAGAAACATCTGCCAGAAGTAACAGTAACCAGTAAGTTTTCTTCACTGTGGGGAACCTTGAAAGTAGAACTCTCTCTGCATCAACCCTTTCTCACTCCAACTATAGAACTGTGGTTCCTTTGCAGTTTTAAAGACAAAGCAACACCGTCTACACAACGTATTTAATCACATGTGTGCAGACATGAAACATAAATTCTCTGATGCTGACCTCATTGCTGGGAACACTTCCTACATAATTAAATTGCATACTCAAAATGATGCATATAATGGTGTGTATCAAAGGTTCATTCCCAATAGTAAAGAAAGAGGTTTAGGGGGAGAAGCGTGGGAAGAGGAGGAGAAGGGAAGACAAGGGAAGAGAAGGGGAGGGAGAGAAGGGGGAGTAAGGAAAAGAGAAGGAAAGGAGAAGGGAAGGAAGAGAAAGAGCAGAGAGGGGAAGGTCTAATAGATAAACACAAGCTGTCCATCAAGAGAGGAACACAACTACATGACATCTGTAGTACAGCACACTGGCCTCTGACTTACATATTCTTTTCTGCTCTTAAGCAGTTGAAAGCATAAATACACACATTCAACCTGGAAGAGATGGCATTAAGGAACCATTAAAAATGTAAAGGATGAAGAAAAATGAGCATACGAATTCCTTTTTCAAAACAAAGAAATACACACATGTATCTATCTAATATACATATAGTTGTCTGCATGTGTGAAATGCTCAAATACGTAATTCATGCCCACATGTATAGGTTTTGCATATGACTCCAAGCCTGAGCAAGTGTGCATCATGCTAAGGTTTATGTGCTAATGTGCAGTGCAGCACTGGGCACTAAGCAGGTAGGACAGCCAGTCATGGTCACCCTTCTTACTGATGTAGATACACACAACCGTGAAAGAGAATAGAAAAGCCACACATTCTAAGCACAGAGGACATTTTACTCATCTTGTATTAATTGTCTCTGACTTGAATTTTAATGAACATTTGTCTTTCAAAACAGGCACTTAAACCTTTCTTACAACAAACTGCAAATACTGTAGAGTTCCTGAGACTGTGCTTCCGCCGGTGCTTTATTGTTTAAACAAGACATTACTCAACACATCTCAGCTCAAGCATAGTTTTATTTAAGTGGCAATCTTTAGGGGGGATTGAAATACAACAGCCGAACTATCTAAGATGAATACAGGGCTGTCGAAGTGGCTCAGGGGTGAAGATGCTCCCTGCCAAGCCTGATGGCCTGAGATTGACCCCTGGAACCTACATAGGAAAAAGAGAGAACCAACTTCTACAAGTTTCTCTCTAATCTCCACACATGCTGTGACACACGCTTTCCTACCCAAAGTATAAACAAGTATTGACAAAATTAAGAGAAATTCAGTGAAGTTGAAATGAAAGCAACAGTCAATGGAGGTTTTAAAGAGTCATCTCGGAAGAAACATACAAAGTGCGGGTAAAACTCACTCTCCTAATAATGAAAACAACGACTCAGATTTTAATTATTTCTGTCTTAATATTAATAGTACGTGGTAATTATTAAATTACACAGATTTTTATACTAAGTATCTGAAAACGAATATGAGTTTTATACTTTCAGCACTTCTCAGTTCAAATTGGCTATATTTCTGGGGCTCAGTAGCCATGGTGTTGGACAGAAGAGTACTAGACAGTTAACAGAAGGGATATGTCCTGATTTTTGAAGGTTGCAATAGTCAAAACAAATGCTCATAAAATACTGTGTAACAGAAAGGCAGCTAAGCACCCATCTGTCTATTAGAACACAGCCTCAACTGTTACATAGACTCTGCTTCTTGTCTTGATAATTATTGTTCGTCAGAATGTTTAGGAATTTTTTCCTTAATGACCTCAAATCTAGGTTTCTAAGTTGTGGGGTATGTTGGAAAATTGGATGGCTCAGAGAGGTAGGTATGTGTGTATGTACATATGTGTATTTGTGTGCATTTGTGTGTCCATGTGACTCTTTGAAACTGAATTCTAATTCCTTACAACTATGTGAAGGACTTTCTTTATTTAGAAAGTATTAACTTTTACCAGTCTATCTCTTGGGGGTTGTGGCTGCATTTTCAAAAGCTCCTCCTTGTGACTCCCAGGGAAGTGTCTAAGGGCTGATCTGTGAATCTCATCTCAGAGTTTCCCTCTTTCTATGGTGTGGAGGCATCTCAGTGCATTGAAGTACAAGACCCTCTCCAGTGTTTCAGGGCTTACCTTATTCTAATCTGCCCTTTGAACTACTAGTTTTTTTCTCTTCATCTCCAATCTTTTTTTTTTTATTTGAGACTGACCAACAAAAGGTTTTCAATGTGGTGTTTGTAAAAAGAAAAACAACATGTTTTTGCAAAGTCTCTTCTTTATGCTTCCCTTTAAGAACGGTTGCCCCAGGCAGTTCATTTACCTGCAGAAATCAGTCACATGATAAGAAGAATACAGGCAAACCATTTGCTCTTCACAGCACTGAATGGCTAGCAAAGGAGTGCATTAGCTGTGCATGTCAAGCCAGTATATGAACACTACAATTTCCTTTGCCTTTTCTTCTACTTTGGATTAAAAAACCCCAGTCTTGTGATGCACACCGCAAGAATCTATCTCCCGCGTTAGCAGAAAAGCTCTTTCCAAGACAGCAGGGGTAAGGGGCAGTGACTTGACATGGGGGATGGAAGCTGAGAAAGGCAAGGGGTGTTTAGAAGGAGTTGGGGGAGGTGATGGTTGGGCATTTCATGTTTCGGGTGCCCAGACACCGAGGGCCCTGTGCTTGGCCATAGAAAACACTTTGAGCTCCCCTTCAGAATTCTTACTGGCAGCTTTGTCTGAGGTTGCCACATGCTGGCCTGGAGGCAGTCTCAACAGAGTTTAAGAGTTACCAACCTGGAGTTCATGAAGTATTGACCTGTTGGCTCATCTCAGAAGAATTTAAAAGGTAGCCTCTTCCAAGTCCATGATCCAAACTTCCAGTTATTGATATAGTCTTGGCCCTGTCCACTGTAGACAGTTTGGCTAGATTATCTCATAGACAGTGGAGAGCTGTGGTGGGAGGGGCAGCCGACACTGTCACTAATCATGACAGTGGTGTCTCACTCCCCTGTCGTAGGTGGCAGAGAAGTGGGTTCTCAATCATTGCCCTAGGGGAAAGAGACCTAAATATTCATTCTACAAGTCAAGTCCTCTTCATGGGGAATTTTAGTTTTCAGTATAAAAGTCTGTGAGAATGTCTAGCAGACAGGCCCTCGAAACACTCCTGGATTTATTTGTGCTCATAAATATTGAAAAAGAAGCAAGCGCAATTCCTGTGGGTCATTCTTGAATTCAAGCTCAGGTTTCAAAACACCAACACAGGCAAAGTTTGAAGGATCAGAGGCTTAAAGAAAATCAAAGTCTAAAGGAGATGAGAGAAGGAACGTTAAACAAGAAACCATAGGAAAATCCTGGGAAACAAAAAGCCTTATAAAGAGTCTTCAAGACAACAGCATAAGAATTGATTTTGGTTTTTTTTGAACAGACTGAAAATGAGTTTTCCCAGCATGTTTGAAGACGAAAGAATAGTCTTGTCAGCAGTAAGAAAAACAGAAGGAAATGCAAACACCTGGATATATTTGGAAAGAAAATGAAGTATTAAAACCTTTTAAATGGAAACATGCAAAAAAATTTTTTTCTTTATTTCATTTTTTTAATATTTTATTTACATTGCAGATGCCATCCCCTTTCCCCATTTCCCCTCCCTAGAGAAAACTCCTATTCCATGTCCCCTTTCCCTTTTTGATTTTATACAATTTTTTTAAATGTCAGTCAAAGGCTTTATAAGTTTGGTAATATTCAATCAGAAGTGTAACCCAATACCCAACCTAGATGTATAAACTGTCTTTGACTGGTGGGGACACGTGAACATCTGCCTCCATGCTCGCCTCTCTTTCTCTCTCTTTCTCTCTCTCATCACCTTGCTTCTCCTCTCCTTCATCTTCTCCTCTCCTTACTCCATCTTTTCCTCTCGGTGCTCCTTCCTCCTTAGCTCCTCCCACATATCACCCTTTCTGTTAAAATAACACTTTTCTCTCAAAATACAATTAGAGCATAGTTATTCCTATTTGTACCAGTGAAGTACAAGATAATCCTAATACCCAGTCCATCCTTTTGTTGACTAACCAGAACCTCTGTCGTCTCTCCTAACTAAAACACTTAGTTTTGAACTTGGCTGTTTTTCTTGGCTTTAGAATGAATGTCAGCTGAAAACCATCTACTCAGATCTTTTCTCTCAAAGTAAATAGCCAGGATTGGCTATGAGACTATAGGTCTTCAACCCCATCAGAAATCCAGAATGACTGAGTTAACTGAAGTTATGGGAAGCACAAAGCATAGAATCTAAAACTTAGCCAATTTATACAGACAGCTGAACACCTGGACTACAGAACGTTGGAGCATCAAATCTTCAGCCTTCTGGCCCAGAATCATCTGACAGACCTTAATACTGCAGAGTTATTAAGGGATGATTACTCTGTCTAGGCAGGTATAATCAGTCGACTATTCTGCAAGTGTGTCCTTTTCTGGATAGTAATTTGTCTGTAGATGGAAAGAGGCAATTCTTGCCTTGTGGCTGTCTCACCACAACTGGAGTAACTCCAAGGATGCTCAATTTCTTCTTAGAATCCAAGACAGGAAGCTGTCAGGAGCAGACAGGTCTCTAATCAAAATGAACATTAATATAGAAATGTTTGTAACGCCAATTCTGTGGAGTTCTGACGTTTTGAAAACCACCTATCCCTGTGAGGCAATCTGGACTGAAACATGCAAAAATTAAACTTAAAACTGAGAGAATACTTTAAAGAGCGTTATAGATAAGGGAAAGTTAGTAAAATCACTAGAGAGTAAGACAGAAAAAATTATATAAATTTTTGAGGCTTTTCAGAACTGATAAAAATTGTTGGATCACTGCTTCAGTATGAGGGTCTCATTTCTATGTTGAACAACTTAACTCAAGAAGTCAGACCTTGGTCATCAGTAGTTCAAACTGGGCTTCTTGTATTGTATGTGCCTGGACCACTTGGTTCCAGTAGGCCTAGAGAAGAATCTCTCTTCTTCCTTGTCCCAGCTTCTGAGGGATGCCCACAGTCCCATGATCATAACTTCTCCTTCATCATCCGTGCTAGTGGTAAAGCATCTTAAAATCTCCTTTATTCACACAGATCCACTACCTGTGGTTCAGATGATTACCACAGATGACCTCCATATTATTGCAAAGTCAACAGGTTGGCAGCCTTATCGCTATCTGACCATTGAATTTATTCTTATTGTGCCACCTGATACATTCACAGTTTCCAAGAATTAAGAAACAGGGATGTGCTTGAAAGATCTTGAGTCAGCCTAACTAAGACACCAGTCATGCCATTCAGATATTGAACAAATCACAGGGAGATAAAAGTATCTTCAAAGATACCTGGCATCTTCCAGACAAAAAAAGGAAACATTCAAAGAATGAAAATGTATATTCAACACAAAACAATGACATCTTAGAATTCCATACCTTAAAAAAAAAACCCTGTTTTCAGAATCCATAATAAACAAGAGTATTGAATCAGAAAGAACAATCTTCAATTACCCAAAGGCTTCATTAAATTTATTAAAGAAAATATGTTTCATAGCAGAGGAAATGGTCTGATTAAAAAGTCTGAGCTGTCATAAGGTGCATGGAAAATCATGAAAGACATGAAGCATGTTTGATATTTCATCACAGGACACATTAAAATATGTCATTTTATATGCCAACCAAAAGAATAAATTAGATACTGAAGCCTGTGTTCACTACCTAGCTTTCCTGCACATTCATTCTGCCGGTGATTCCTAGGGGTGGGTCCAGCAGGAAATAGTAAGTCAGATATTCTTTCCTAGTGTTGCTAGTTTCTTCACAGTTTTTACCATAGTCCCAGGCCTGGAGGAGTCCTGGCAGTCCTGATGGGTGAGCGTCCCCTCTGCCTTCAGGACACAGCCATGTGAGGCAAGGGTGGCACTGAGCTAAAATATCCTGACTCAACAACGTTCTCTCAGAACAGTTCTCCCCAGAACAAATCCTTGTTCTCTTGGCAGTAATTAAGATGCGATGCTGTTGTTGTGAAAAGAATTTAATTTGGCTGAAAATTTACTCTTTTGAGCAATTTTCTTTACACTGCTCCCTAAATTAAGACGTTAGTAGAAATATTTTTAGGTCCAAATGATAGGTCTAAATATTTCCTCTATAGATCTCACCTGTTCTTTTAAATGGTGTTAAATTAAGTAGCTTAATGCATACTTTTTTTTGCCAAACCAAACCATTAGCTTCTGCCTACTACAAAATTCAAAGATTATTTAAAAAAAATTTAAATTGCTCTTATTTATTGTAAATATATGTAGTTGCCCACACCACAGTAAATGTGTGGAGTTCAGAGGATAACTTCTGGGTGTTGGTTCTCCCCTTCTGCCCTGTGGGTCTAAGGGATAAAATTCAGGTCCTCAGCTTGCAGCTGACCCTGTTACCACTGGGCCATCTTGCCAGCCCTTCAAGCTATTTCTTCATAAATCAGCATATGTAAGCAGGTCAAACACCTAGGTCTCTCCAATGTGGTAGATACTAGCTTGATACTCTTTTATTATAAAATGTAACTTTCCACGATTTCTGTAACATTGTTTTCATTGTTAGTGTCTATTGTACCTCCCATCTGGTGTTCTGTGAAGTAAATATTTGTCTTTCTCAAAGCTCCATGTTCTCTGAAAAGCTCGTGGCAGGTGACATTGCTATGTCCTTTACACCAGGGAAGCCTGCAGCAGAGGTTAACTGTGTCTCTGCCCATCATGAAGAATGACCACAACCCAAATATGTCCTTGTACTTTACAGGTCCTTTGCTTCATATTTACATCCAAGGCATCACTGCTCATCTGTACAGATGCTTTTGGTATTCAAACGATACAGTCCTGGATATTGTGGGTACGACAGGAACATGAGCCCATGAGTGGCAGCTCACTCACTGCACAGAAGACCCTTCAGGTCACCTGAGCTTTACTCTTGACATTTTAACTTGCAGTGATTCTAGGGTGTAAAAGCTGATAACCGAAACCCTGTGAAATCAGCAAAGGCTGGGTTGCAGGTTTGTCATGTGAAAGGGCAGAGAAGGCTATTTGGGCAAGCACCAAAAATGTACAGAAAACAAAGAGACACAATAGGATTATGTTTAATTATCCGTTCACCTCACATAGGGTCCTGATTCACTGAGTGCTGTGTGACAGCCCCCAATCGTGTATGAAAATTACTCAGTGCTGGTATCTTTTCTCTCACTTATTAACATTCTTCCTATTTACTATTTTGGGCTCAATCTATTATTCATAACTATATTTACTCATCTCCTATGAACAACATAGAGACATACGTATCAATTCTGCTGACAAGACATACAGATGAGCTTAATAATTTCCATAAACTAACTGTGTGAAGGTACCTGTTTCAGGGCAGTGCATTAACACGCTTAGTTAAAGTCAATCAAGTTTTGACAAGAAAACTTTTGATACCTCAACACACTCAGACTGGAAATGTTCTCTGTGCTCACGATATTGTGCCTAAAACATTGTCTATAAAAATTTTTATTTTATGAGATAAGGCTTTTTTAGAAATCTCTTATTGTACCCATTTTAGAAAAAGTGATTTTTTTTTTAAAAAAAAAGGGTGCTACAGAAATATTTATCTAGATTAAAACACATTATTAGACTAAGATAGTTATCCTACAACTTTTCTAAATTGACGTTTTCCTGTAATTTAATTTTTTTTATTTTGTCAACCTAATCTCTCTATTAAACTAAGTAGAAATGCATGTGTTTGTCTATAAAATCTGACTTTGGCTGCATCTACTGCTTCATTCTCTCAAAAAACAAAAATAATTCTTCACATAACTGGTTAAATTTATTTTTTTCGCATTATATCCTATGGTTTTATATTAATTAATGTTATCAGACAATTCCATATATGTACATGTCTCTTTGATTATTCTTACACTCTCTTATCTTAATTTTACCTCTGTTGCTTCTGGCAGTTCACTACTCACTAAATTTCAAGTCTATATTCTATTTTGTGCCCCACTGGGGTTATCTAGGGCCATCCATGTGACCATGGGTGTGGAGCTAACTGCTGGAGCCTGGTGAGCTTACCAATGGATACCAAACTGAAAGCAGTGATTTCTTTTCTCTCATCCTTCCGTGGTCAGTGGTTCCCCGGGAGGCTGTTAAGAGAGTGTCGAGAGATCTTGGTCAGTTTCTGTCTCTGACGTCCCAGCGATTGTTCAACTGGGCAAAGTTCAAATTTTCAGCAGCAGAAAGAACTGCTCGTGGACCCCATCTGTAACTCACCTCCAGCTGGACTCTTCTGAAGGTAATGTTCCCTGTGCCAATAGCAGAGGAAATCCTGACTCACAATCCACCGTGGCCAGAAGGGAACGACACTGCCCCTTGTAGGAGGTACCAGTTTGTCTTCATTGGCATAAACGGTATTCCATGTGGAAATTCGTAAACATTCCCAGTTCAGAGTCTACTCTCAAGCCAGCACCCAGTTGACTTAAAAGTGGCTAAATATCAACACTATTAGAATAGTTCAAGAGAAATAAAGATATATTCATCTTGGAGATTTCAGTTAACAGCCCTTGGTCCCATAGAGTCCTGGCCTGTGGTGAGGTTAAATGTAGTGGTGGGAACATGTAGATGAGGCTTGTCATCTCATGGTAGACAAAGTAGAGTAATGAAGGGACCAGGATGAGAAACAACTTCCAAAACTATTAGTGATCAACATTCTTAAGTAGTTCTGTCCCCCTAAAATTCCCACGCCTTCAAAAGGGGACACTGTGAGCTTGTGAGAAACTTCCTATTTTCAAAACACAGGATCCTAGCTATTGATCAAAGGCTCATGCCCACCTCAGCATGCAAAATTTATTTAGCCCCTCTCAAAGAGTCACGGGATCTTAACAGTTTCAAATTTGTTTAGAAGTCAAAACTCAACATCTCTTCCAAGGCTCAAGGCAATTCTTAATTGTATTCAAGTATAAAAATTAAAAAAAAAACCCCACAACTTTTTACATAGTTCATGAACACTGATGGAGAAAATATTCATATATATATATATGAATCAATATATATATCAAAGGGGACATATATATATATAAAATTCATATATATATAAAATTCATATATATATATAAAATCAATATATATCAAAGGGGACAGACATGTAAAGAAGGATAAGGACCAAAAAGAGACTGGAGTCCTGCATTTGCAAACATCAAATCTTTAGTCTAGGTTGGAAGTGAGGGCATCTGTGCTCTGATGGAAGCTTCAAAAAGGGCTTGGGCAGCTCTCTCGCATAGGCTGCAGTTTTTGCCCACGTGACCTTTCTTTTGCATTGGTATCACTCTTAATTCTCTCCTCAGCAGAGGGGCCACGTTCCTGGTTCCGGGCATCTCCATCACCTTGGAGGTCCCCACTGAACGTCGCCCTCATTGTCCAGCTTCCTGCATTTGGGAATCCTGACCCTCCCATAAATTACCTGGTCCCCAGAGCCTTTCTTTGAAATCTGGGTGAAAGAATTAACTATCCGTATGCATTCTGCAGGACAGCAAAAGCCACATCATAGGAATAAAAACAGGATCTGCTGCCAGCTTGAGCGGCGTTCGAATAGCTTCCATGGTAGCCGCAGGGATTTATGGGTGCCTGGAGAGATGGGCCCAAGAAAACAATTTTCTGGATGGCCCTGCTCTTGTTCCTGAAGTTTCAATGTAGTCTTTCAAAGGACTAAAAACCTTTGCACCCTTCATTCAGAGATATGGGGTCAACCTTATTCCAAAAATGCCGTAAAGATAGCTTTTTAACTCTGTAATATTTCCTGTTGTTGAAAAATGCGATTTTTCTGTTCTAAAAGACTTCCTATTCTGCAAGACTCTATAGAAAAATTATTTGGCTTTGTTCTTCAGCACTTAAGAATTCTCCCTATTTTCCCATTTTGTAATTTATCTAAAGCTACATTTGTAAATTATTATTCCAGAAACATTCTACATTTCATGATTTCACAATGTTACTCTTATTATTTTTATGTATATCCTTTCAGTTTTATTGAGACATTATTTATAAAGATGTATATCTTTATGATATACAAGGCGATTTGTAAATGAATAATTTGTTACTGAAAATGATTTAACAATAATAATTTAGAAACTTATTCAATGTATAAATCATCCTTTTGTAAAGAATAAAGAATTTACTAAAGAGATTTTTAAAGAATTGTAATTAGGGTTTTTTTTATATATAGTATTTTTTGATTCTGGTTTCCCCTTCTACTTCTGCCAGTTTCTCTTCACCTAGACAAGGAGTGTTATTTTATTTTTATTCTCAATTTTAGGAAGTATTTTCTTAATTTTATGTGTATGGGTCTTTTGTCTACATGTGTGTCTGTGCAGCACGAGAGTCAGCCTGGCTGAAGGAGTCCAGAAGAGGGCAGTGGATCACCTGGGATTAGAGTTACAGATGGTTATGAACTTCCAGGTGGGAATCGAACTCAGGTCCTCTGGAAGAGCAGCCTGTGCTTTTCTCCTTTGAGTCATCTCTTTAGACCCAGTCTGTTCTTTTCAAACATGTTATACATGCTCAAACAATGCAATCCTCATTTTTGAGTGTTCCTTATGAGCCCTTTATTGTTCCCTGTCTCAGCTCTACAATTAATAAATGACATCATTTGTCTTGTTCCTCACCAAGAATTTCACCACTATGAAGGACATGAGTTAAAGGGTTTCACGTCAGAGGCACATACTAAAGTCCATGTACACCATGGTATCAAAACATATTTCTCAGGAACATAGATAGGCATTATGTAAAGAATATTTCTTTGGGTACTTCTGTTTTTAGAAACTGGGTGTTCTACAATCAGACCTAGAATGGATCCCAGATCACAATGTTAACATTTTGGATGTTGGTGGTGATTTAGATTGCTGGCATTCAAAACGCTGCCCAAACCTTCATAAAAACAAGACCTGCTCCACTCCATGAAAATGGTTTGGTGGTGTTCTCTCTGCCTTCTCTTCAAAACTGACTTTAAAAATTTAAAGAAAATGCTACATCCAGAATTGTTTACAAAACTCAAACAATCTCTGGAAAAAAAAAGTATATAACAAGAGAGTCTGAAAACCAACAGAAATCTCTTGTTTTCAGCAAAGCATTGCTGGGACCCTTTGCTATCACTAAGATTTCTCATCCATGAGTCTAGGGAAGAGGCCCTCCACAATGCCTTCCACAGTCGCAGGATATGAGAGCCTCAGGCACGGATATGATGACCTCCGAATTCACAGAAACTCGGTCTTCATGTGGGTCCCTAACAACTGGAGTGGGAGCTATCCCAAAAGCTGTTGCTTATGTGCAGGATATGTTCTAGCTGGGTTTCTTTGTCTGGCCTTAGTGGGAGAGGAAGTGCTTAGCCTCCCAGATACTTGAAGTGCTAAGGTTGGGGGATACCCAGGAATATTTCCACCTGCTCAGAGGAGAAGGGGAGGGGGAAAGGAGAAAGAATATGGGAGGGGATAATTGGGAGGGGGGCAATTAGCGGGATGCAAAGTGAATAGGTAAAAACATATAAAATAAAATAAAATAAAATAAAAAGAATCTCTTCTAGACTGTATTTTCAAATTGCCTTGCTTGTCCACTTTAGGCTAGGATGGGAAGGAGGGGATGGCTATGCTGAAGAGTCTCATGCTCAGGTTATTCAGCCTTCCCTGTCAGCCATGATCCGGCTTTTTCCAGGTGTATCTTTCCCTCTCTATTTACAACACTGGGCTGATTGAATTCCTGGTACTTGGGGGATTTTGTTCCACAGATGTTACATTTGTTTGTTTATTCCTTTGTTTATTGTTCTATAGCATCATCTAAGAGTAGTTCATATAAGAGTCTAATAGACTTTCACACATTTCCCACCCCCACAGTTCTCCCGTTTCCATCTCTCCCCTTTCCTCGGTCTTCTTTGTTCCCATATTACTAATACACACACGACTTTAGATATCTATATTATCTAGGAGCCACAGATGAGAGAGAAAATATTTGTCTTTCTAAGACTGGCTTAATTCACTTGATGCAGTCACCTTTAGTCACATCAATTTCCCCTGCAAACAACATAATTTCCTTCTTTGTGGCTGGTGAAAAATCTATTATACATAAGCATCACATTCTCTCCCCACATTCCTCTGTGGACTGACACCGAGGCTGAGTGCAGAATTTAGCTATCTTGCATAGAGCTGCAGCAAACATGGATATGTGTTTTGTTGCTCAGGAGGCCCCAGAGGTCTCCCAAAATAACACAGGCTATACCCTTCATTGTCCACCACAACTACATAGTGACCTCTTAGCTGAAGACTCTTCCTTCACATGTTAGCTGCAGGACACAGAACTTAACCTCAAACTGATCTGGAAACTCACTTCCTCTTGCCCTGCTTTTATGCTACAGAAGGTGATGTGCAGGATGCAGGGGGAGAAAGAACAGCAGTGATCTTACCCGGCAGTTGGCTCTGCGTGTTACAATGCCAGACTGACAGTCAAGATGCACCCACAGGTACAATAATGACACTGGTATGGGCCAACTAACCACTGTCTGAATGGATTTAAGGCCTGCTCCACAGGTGAGAATCTCAGGCCTGGTAGTATAATCCTGGTCAAAAGCTCAGGGCTGTGGAGGTCATGGGCTCTGAGCTAGAACCTGTGGTTGTTATTTATTTTGCTGAATGATTGTGTTGTTAAGTTGCTTTCCTAATATCCCCACCCACACAGATGCTGGCTGCTCTCAGCCCTTTTTGCAATGGGCGTCAGTCAGGGTAGATTCACCAACTGAGTAGAGTGCTGAGCATAAGGGCCCAAGTGCTCAGCCCTGGGTGGGGCATTTTTATCACTTTTTGAGAGGTTCAGGGAACCTCTCAGAAGGCTGCATGGGAGGAATCTAAGAGCCAGATGACAGGGCAGAGGAAAGCTGTGGACTGCAGTCTTCCGGTGGTGACATGGCTACGATCCTGAACCCACAGCAGGTTCAGTTAGCTGCACAAGATCATGGTAGCCGAAATTCTGGCATATATCTCCAGCCTTACGCTCCAGCCTTTAGCAGGTGAGGCTGCTGAGAAACAATTCTTTAAGGATGTGAACATTCTGTGTTCTGAAGGATGGCCTTACGTCACTGCACATGTAAGAAATAGTAACTAGACTTGGTGCATGATAAAAAAAAAAAAACAATAAGCAAGATATGTAACCGGGAGGGGCACATGCTGAGGGCATATAGTGGGAGTTATGGGGGGTAAATAGGTGTTGTATATAATTTCATCTCTATACACATATGAAATTCTCAAGAGTAGAGATAAATTATAACTTAAAACGACTGACATTCAAGTGTCTGCAGTATGTTGATTTGGAATCTTCTGGGTAAATCCTGAGATGTGGTGAGGCCCAGTCACATGATAGAACTGTTTTTAATTTCCTAGGGAACACTCACACCGGTTTCCATGGTGACTGGACTGGTTTACAGTCTGTAAGGCTCCCCCGTGGGCCTCATCTGCACAGCATTGTTTTATTTGTTTTCTTGGTGACAGCCATTCTGACAGGAGTGATAGGGATCTTGAAATGATCTGAACGGCTGATATCCAGTCACCCTCTTCATGCTGTGTAAACTGAGGAAGTTTGAGACCCTTTCCTGTTTGAGTTTCTTTTCATAATGTATACCTAAGTTTGGAACCTGAGAAAACTAAAACAAACCAACAAACAAACAAAAAACCCCAAAATAACAACAAAAACCCATATGCCCGTTCTTTTTTTTTCTTTTATTGGATATTTTATTTACATTTCAGATGTTATTCCCTTACCCCATATCCCCCCTCCCCCCAGGAACTCCTATTCCATCTCTCCTCCTCCTGCTTCTATGAGGATGTGTCCTCAACCCCCCATTCCTACCTCCTTACCCTCAAATTCCCCCACACTGGGGCATCCAGCCTTCACGGGACCAAGAACCTCCTCTTTCACCTATGGCCTGCAAGGCCCCCCTCCCCTGAATATACAGCTGGAGCTATGAATCCCTCCCTATGTGCTCCCAGGCTGGTGGTTTAGACCCTGGGAGCTCTGGTTGGTTGGGATTGTTGCTCTCCTCATGGGGCTGAAAACCCTTTCAGCTCCTTCAGTCTTCTCTCTGACTCCTCCATTGGGAACCCCATGATCAGTTCAATGGTTAGCTGTGA
>JANHMN010000015.1:4398716-4409242 GCA_030674055.1 Rhabdomys pumilio | reverse complement strand
GATGGCCCCTCCTTCAGTTTCTGTACCACATTCTGTTTCCATATTTACTCCCTTGAGTATTTTGTTACTCCTTCTAAGAAGGACCGAAGCACCCACACTATGGTCGTCCTTCTTCATGAGCTTCATGTGGTCTGTGAGTTGCATCTTGGATATTGCAAGCTTCTCGGCTACTATCCAAATATCAGTGAGTGCATACCATGTGTGTTCTTTTGTGATTGGATTACCTCACTCAGGATAATATTTTCTAGTTCCATCCATTTACCTAAAAATTTCTTGAATTCATTGCTTTTAATAGCTGAGTAATAGTCCATTGTATAATGTACTGCATTTTCTGTATCCATTGCTCTGTTGAGGGACATCTGGGTTCTTTCCAGCTTCTGGCTATTATAAATAAGGCTGCTATGAACATAGTGGAGCATATGTCCTTGTTATATGTTGGAGAATCTTCTGGGTATATACCCAGAAGTCATGTAGCTGGGTTCACAGGTAATGCTATGTCCAATTTTTTGAGGAATCACCAGACTAATTTCCGGAGTGGTTCCACCAGCTTGCAATTTCACCAACAATGGAGGAGTATTCCTCTTTCTCCATATCCTTGCCAGCATTTGCTATCACCTGAGTTTTTGATCTTAGCCATTCTGACTGATTTGAGTTGGAATCTCAGTGTTGTTTTGCTTTGTATTTCCTTGATGACTAAGGATGCTGAACTCGGTGCTTCTTGGCCATTCAAGTTTCCTCAGTTGAGAATTCTTTGTTTAGCTCTGCACTCCATTTTTAATAGGGTTATTTGGTTGTCTGGAGTCTAATTTCTTGAGTACTTTGTATATATTGGATATTAGCCCTCTATCGGATGTAGGATTAATTAAGATCTTTTCTCAATCTATTGGTTGCTGTTTTGTCCTATTGACAGTGTCCTTTGCCTTACAGAAACTTTGCAGTTTTATGAGGTTCCATTTGTCAATTCTTGATCTTAGAGCATAAGCCATTGGTGTTCTGTTCAGGAACTTTTTCCTGTGCCTAGGTATTTGAGGCTCTTCCTCACCTTCTCTTCTATTAGTTTCAGTGCATCTGGTTTTATGTGAAGGTCCTTTATCCACTTGGACTTGAGCTTTGTACAAGAGGATAAGAATGGATTGATTTGCATTCTTCTACATTCTGTCCTCCAGTTGAACCAGCACCATTTGTAGAAAATGCTGTCCTTTTTCTACTGGATGTTTTTAGCTCCTTTGTCAAAGATCAAGTGACCATAGGTGCGGGTTTATTTCTGGATCTTCACTTCTATTCCAATTATCTTCCTGCCTGTCTCTGTACCAATACCATGCAGGTTTTTTTTTTTTATTATTTTTTTTTATATCACTATTGCTCTGTAGTACAGTTTGAGGTCAGGGATGGTGATGCCCCCAGAAGTTCTTTTATTGTTAAGAATAGTTTTTCCTATTCTGTTCCTTTCTTTCTTTCTTTCTTTCTTTCTTTCTTTCTTTCTTTCTTTCTTTCTTTCTTTTGTTATTCCAAATGAATTTGAGAATTTCTCTTTCTAACTTGCTGAAGCATTGAGTTAATGGGGATTGCATTGAATCTGTAGATTGCTTCTGGGAAGATAGCCATTTTTAAGATATTAATTCTGCCAACCCATGAGCATGGGAGATCTTTTCATCTTCTGAGATCTTCTTTGATTTCTCTTTTTCAGAGACTTGTAGTTCTTGTCATACAGATCTTTCACTTGCTTGATTAGATTCACACCATGGCATTTTATACTATTTGTAACTATTATGAAGGGTGTCATTTCCCTAATTTCTTTCTCAGCCTGTTTATCTTTTGAGTAGAGGAAGGCTACTGGTTTGTTTGAGTTGATTGTATATCCAGCCACTTTGCTGAAATTGTTTATCAGGTTTAGGAGTTCTCTGGTGGAAGTTTTGGGGTCACTTAAGTATACTATCATATCATCTGCAAATAGTGAAATTTTGACTTCTTCCTTTCCTATTTGTATTCTTTTGATTTCTTTTTGTTGTCTAATTGCTCTGGCTAGGACTTTCAATACTATATTGAATGGATAGGGAGAGAGTGGGCAGCCTTGTCTAGTCCCTGATTTTAGTGGGATTGCTTCAAGTTTCTCTCCATTTAGTTTGATGTTAGCTACTGGTTTGCTTTATATTGCTTTTACTTTGTTTAGGTATGGACCTTGAATTTCTGATTTTTCCAAAACTTTTACCATGAAGGGATGTTGAATTTTGTCAAATGATTTCTCAGCATATAGTGAGACGATCATCTGTTTTGTTTTGTTTGAGTTTGTTTATATAGTGAATTACATTGATGGATTTCCGAATATTGAACCATCTTTGCATTCCTTGGATAAAGCCCATTTGATCATGATGAATGATTGTTTTGTTGTGTTCTTGGATTCAGTTTGTCAGAATTTTACTGAGTATTTTTGCATTGATATTCATAAGAAAGATTGGTCTGTAGTTCTCTTTCTTTGTTGGGTCTTTGTGTGGTTTAGGTATGAGCTTGATTAGAACTAGTTGAGTAGTGTTCCTTCTGTTTCTATTTTGTGGGATAGTTTGAAGGGAATTGGTATTAGGTCTTCCTTGAAGGTCTGATAGAAATCTGCACTAAAACCATCTGGTCCAGGGCTTTTCCTTTTTTGTTGGGGAGACATTTAATTACTGCTGCTATTTCTTTAGGGATTATGGGACTGTTAAATGGTTTATCTGCATATACTCATTCTTAAGAAGTAACTAGTATAAGGACTAATGTGGTAATATTGCCCTCAAAATAGATTAAAATGGGAGATGGTGAATTTAGCATCTCAGTGTTTAAGACGATATTCAGATATTCAGGAGGAGCTACTAAATGCAGAGAACTCTATATGGGACTTAGCAGAGTCATGAAGTTAAGTAGGAAGGAGGAAGGGGGAGAGAGAGAGAGAGAGAGAGAGGGAAGAATGAGAGAAGGAAACAGGAGCAAGGGGAGAAAGAAGAGAAGAAAGCAAAGAAAGAAGACAAGGAGGGAGGAAATAAGGAAAGGAGAAAAGGGAGGATGGATGAGTAGACGAGAGGAGTTGAATGACAAAGTGGAACTGGGAGAGGGAGGGAGGAAATCAGGCAAAGAAAGAAAGGAAGGAAGAAAGGGGAGGGAGAGAGGAAGAATAAGAGGAGAGAAAGGAAAAGCAGGAGGAAATGATTAGAGGGAGGAAAGTAAAGGAGAAGGATGGGGATGAGGGAAGGATAAAAGAGTTGAGAAAAATGGAAATAGAGAAGAGGTAACCCTCTTGGGTGCCATTTGGGGCTGTAGGAGGTCAGCTCGATTCTGCCTCTGCCTGTGCAGAGGAGACTCTGGGACTGGTAAGACTCCCTCCTGGGTTGCCCTCCCCCACCCCTGTGGCTCCTGCAATGTAATCTGCAGATAGCACTGCTCCTACTGAACACTATATGCAAAGCATGGTGCCCCTATGCTTGCGGCAGACAGACCCCGTGATGCTGCTTGACGCAGCAGCTTCCGGTGGGTGGGTCAGGCATCCTTGCTACATCCTCACAATTGGTATTTAATGTTCAGGAAAGTAAAACATAAGAGGAGAGACTTGGTTTTCTGTTTTAATATGGAGAGACAGTTCTATGCGACACACGAATTCATTTGAGCAATGGTTTTGTTCTTCCTGAGGTTGTTTTTCTACTCTCTTCCACACACAGCGAACATCCTTTGTCACCCCATTCTCCTAAATACAAAACAAACTTAACGTATGATTATGAAAAATGGAATCTAAAGCTGAAAATAAGAATAAAGATCCACATCCCACAGCATCAGAAAAAGGCTCATTTATACCTGAGGGAAACAGGCTACAAAACTCTCCTGGTAGAAATTAAAGAAGACATAACAAACGGGGTGTACTCCTGTGTTTCTAGACTCAGAGAGGGCAATTTCCCCCAATTTGATTTGTAATTTCAATTCAATGTATAGCAAAATTCCACAGACTTTCAGTCCTCAGAAACTAACAAAAAAGTTTAAATCAAAAGAACCAAAGAAATTTGGGAACAGAGCCAGAGGACTTCCATTTACAACCTTTTAATATGAGTCTCCGGCTGTCGAGTCAGTACACACAGACATATGGACAAATGGGACACAACTGTGAGTCCAGAAATAAATATTTATATTTATAGTCATTTTATTTTTGACAAAGGTGCCAAAAATAAACACTGGGGGAAGGAGAGTCTGTTCACCAGATGGTGCTGGGACAACTGGATACCATATGCAAAGTCAGACCACACCTTGTACCACCCACGAAATTCAGTCAAAGCAGAGACTTCAGTGATGTCTCTGAAATGGTGACCTGTGGGAAAGAACACAGGAGGGTAATTTTCAGCCTTCATATTAGGCACTGATTCCTTAGATAGGATGTCAAAGGTACAGTTCATCCACAAAGGATGATAAACCCACTAACGTTCAAAATTCACATAATGAAAGGCTAGCTTTCAGTAAATAAGATGTACATTAGATGAAAGAAACTCCCGCATGGCAGCAATCCGACAGAGAATTACAAAGAACACTCACAGCTCAATAAATCTATTAAAAAGAAAGAAAAATGAAAACAGGGAGAGGTAAACACAAATACACATAAGGCTTTGTGTCTCTGGCTAACATACCCAAGAGACAGTATTTAACATCATTAATCATTTGGGAAAAGGATATTAAACACACAATGAGAAGCCATTTTACACCTGCGGAGATGTTGTAACTAACTACACATCCCGAAACAAATGTTGGTAAGACCACAGTGGGACAACTGATTCACACAAGCGATTCCGGGACATGACACATGGTGTAGCTTCTCTAGAAAAGACTTGGGCAACCACAAAGGTAAACAACAAAACAACAACAACAACAACAACAACAACAAACCTGAGAACCCAAAATTCCATTCTTAGAAGTCTCTTCAAGCTAGGTAATGAGAGAGAAAAAGAGAGAGAAAAAGAGAGGGGGCATGGAGGCAGAAGTTCACGTGTCTCCACCAGTCAAAGATAGTTTATATATCTAGGTTGGGTATTGGGTTATACTTCTGATTGAGCATTACCATACTTATAAAGCCTTTGATTAACATTTTAAAAAATTTTATAAAAGTAAAATGGAAAAGGGGGCACGGGATAGGGGTTTTCTAGGGAGGGGAAATGGGGAAAGAGGATGGCATCTGAAATGTAAATAAAATATCCAATAAAAAAATGTGGAAAAAAAAAGAAGTCTCTTCAAAACAAGACAAGAGGTCAACATTCCAGCCTGAAATGGGGAGGCCTCAAGAGGATCACCCTCAACTGAGGTGGTGCCGACAGTTGGTGGCTTGTTGAAGGTGGGTAATGTTTTTTAAAGATGTGACAGTCCCTTGCAGGTTGATCTTATCCCAGTGGACAGCTCCACACTCATGAGGGTATGGACAGCATAAGTTAGACCCAGTGGGTTATTTAATACAAATGTTATTATGAGGAATAAAATTATGCCCACATTAATTTGTACACATGAATATTCACAGTACATTTCTAGCAATATTCTAAAGTGGAAAAGTACATCAACCCTGTAGGGAACAGAGCCAAAATAATATACAACACAAAACAAGTCATTCATGAGAACAGAGAACTGATGTCCTTCATTGTGGGTGAGGATGCTGAGCCAGAAAAGCCACACATCAGAGAACATGAAGTCGACAACTCTGCTGTTGTCAAATGTCCAAGAAAGCTAAGCTTACAGGGATGGAGCACGGATGGACTCCTAGTACAGTTTGCTCTGAATGGACAGCTGAGCTTTCAGCAGACGTGTGAAGAATTCTGGGCTTGAAAGGGGAACAAAATACTCACAGGAGGAAATACAGGGACAAAGTGTGGAGCAGAGACTGAAGGAAAGGCCATCCAGAGACTGCCTCACCTGGGGATCCATCCCATATACAGTTACCAAACCCAAACACTACTGTGGATGCCAAAAAGTGCTTGCTGACAGGAGCCTGGTATAGCTGTCTCCTGAGAGGCTCGGCCAGAGCCTGACAAATAAAGAGCCGAATGACTGCAATCAGCCATTGGATTGAGCACAGGGTCCCCAAAGAAGAAGTTAGAGAAAGGACTGAAGGGACTGAAGGGGTGTGCAACCCCATAGGAAGAACAACAACCAACCAGACCCCTAGAGCTCCCAGGGACTAAACCACCAACCAAAGAGTACACATGGAGGAACCCATGACTCCAGCCACATATGTAGCTGAGGACGGCCTTGTTGGGTATCAATGGGAAGAGAGGCCCTAGGTCCTGAGAAGGCTCAATGCCTCCGGGTAAGGAAAATGCTAGGGCAAGGAGACTGGAGTGGGTGGATGGGTGGGGGAGCACCCTTATAGAAGCAGGAGGAGGGGGAATAGGATAGGGGGCTGGGGGGGCGGTGGGAAACTGGGAAAGGGGATAACATTCGAAATGTAATTAAATAAAATATCCAATGAAAAAGCTGCTTAAATAACTGAATCATACCTTTGTAACTGGTAAATTTTGTGGCATATCAAATGTTCCTCAGGAAA
The DNA here is from genome assembly GCA_030674055.1 of Rhabdomys pumilio. Taxonomy (NCBI): domain Eukaryota; kingdom Metazoa; phylum Chordata; class Mammalia; order Rodentia; family Muridae; genus Rhabdomys; species Rhabdomys pumilio. The sequence continues at coordinate 4,402,707 of JANHMN010000015.1, read as the reverse complement.
GTAGTGTACATCTGCCAGATTCATTAATATGGGCATTAATTGTTTTCTTTCCCTCTCTCAAACATAGGCCAGTGGATCAAAGAGAACATGGCTGACTGCCAGGGCAGGGTCGTCTTATCTGTCTGTACAGATGGGTTGCAATAAGTTTGGTTTCTAACTTCCTGTGATCTTCATAACCCCATTTCCCCAATATAACCTCAGTATTAATAAGTGGAGAAATGAAGAGATCACTTCTCTATTTGGCAATCCTCAGTTCATCATTGTATGCTGTGAACAGACACCATGACCAAGACAACTCTTATAAGGACAACATTTAATTGGGGCTGGCTTACAGGTTCAGAGGTTCAGTCTGTTATCATCAAAGCAGGAGCATGGCAGCATCCAGGCAGGCATGATGCAGGAGGAGCTGAAAGTTCTACATCTTCATCTGAAGGCTGCTAGCAGAATACTGACTTCCAGGCAGCAAAGGTGAGGGTCTAAAAGCCTGTAGCTGCCTGCAGCTATAGGGTACCGGATTCTCCTGAGACAAAGCCTGGGAATTACCAGGAAGGAGGGCGAGAGAAACGTGGGGCCAAGACAAAGTATTCTGATCAAGGCCCGAAGTTTAATAATTTGCTTTCACATATAAAGGGGAAGCCCCCCCCGCCCCCCAGAGTCTCTTCTCGGTTCAGCCCAGGGGCTAGGTGAGGAGATAGTAGTCCGGAAGGTGTCAAGGCTAGCTCAGCAGGCAGTCCATTCTTCTTAGCTCAGTAGCAGACTGCAGGGCACCAAGACTGGCAAGGCAATGCCTCCTTCTAGGTCCTACTGTTGTCTGGTCTATTGTGGTAAATGACAGGCCTGCTCAGGCCTGGGGGAAGGGCACAAAAGCCCACACCCACAGTGACACGCCTACTCCAACAAGGTCACACCTTCTAATAGTGCCATTCCCTGGGCCAAACATATACAAATGATCACAATAGTGATGTCAATGGAAAAAAATTAACAGGTTTATTGTAAAGTCATTTCTGAATTACTACTGAATATATTTGAGAATAGTGATTATTATGTTTTTTTTTTGTGTATAACTTAAAAGCTCCGTTGGTAATTCTCAGTTATGGATTTGGTGTAGTAAGTCTATATACCTACAGAGAATGTTTGTTGGCTGTGGCTTGTAGACAAAACAAAAAAGAGAATGTTTGGTCTGCCCTTGGCAAGAAAGACCGTGGATGTGGAAACAGAGGGTGAACAGTCTCCCTGACAGAAGTAGCACAGATTAGTGCTAAATAAACATAGAAGGCGGTGTAAGCTAACAGAATGTGCAGGTAAAACCACGCAGGAAGTGCTAGCTCTGAGCACAGGTCCTGCAGTCCTCCCACCAGGCCAGACCCAGATGGGCCAGATTTGGTTTAACACTCTGCTGCCATTTTGACATGCTTAATAACATCTTAGCAGGGAGCCCATATTTTCATTTTTGCACCAAGTCCTGCAAATTAGACAGGCAGAGTCGAAAGAAATCACATTGGGAGGAAGATGACACTTCCCAGACTCATTCTGCCTTAGCTGATGTCCTCTACAGAAATCTTTCCTCCTTTCTGCCTGTTGAGTTAGATAAGCAAAAACAGATGTCCTTTTTCAATAGTGTCCAAGGGAGCCAAAGGTTTTGTGCAAATGTCTAACTCAGAATCACTACTTTATTCCAAGTACCGAATTCTTTACAGATGTGAAATGAGACATCCAGATTCTTTGTTCATATGTGTGTGTGCTTTCATTTGTGTTTGGGTGCATGTGTGTGTATGCACATGTCTGTTCATGTTCATGTGGGCACATACACATGTGTACCATCAGATTCTTCTTTTTACTTGTCCATCTTAGCAGATGGGCTTTTATTATTTATTTTTTTCACACAGTATATTTTGATCCTCCCCCTCCCAGCTCCTGAGATCATCTTCATCTCTCTATCAACCTATCTTCATTCTCTCTTTCATTCTCTCTTATAAAATAAAAATAAAAATGAACAAAACCCCCCAATAATACAAAAATTATCAAAAAGAAACAAAAACAAAAAGTGCATAGAGAACACATTGAGTCCACTGTGTTCAGGTAGACTACCTCTGATATGGGACCTGTCTTGGAGTGTTTGATCTGCCCTGTGTCATTCCAGTGGAGAACATCGATTTTTCAGTGTTATACAACAGCTATCAACCACAAATAGCTTCTTGGTTAGATGTAGGACTTTGTGTCCACTTCTGCTCCTTTATGGTGGAGTATTATCAGGCTTAATCTCGTAAAAATCTTTTGTCAGATCGAATTCTCTGTGATTTCACATGCTTATCAGCCCTGTTGTAGTAGATAACTTTATACACATGCTCTCAATCATATCTTTTCCAAACACACACACACACACACACACACACACACACACACGTGCGCACACGCACGCACGCATACACACAATCATACTGTTTTTCTTTCACTTTTGTAAAATAATGGAGCCAGTTGTCTACATGACATTACCTTCCTTCCTCTACTTGCTTAGAACAGCAAGGTCTAGTGCACACCGTTGATTTAGTGTTTGTAGATCACCAAATTCTTATTAAGTAAGACAACATAGCACAGACTTCACTGCTGGGCACACACACAGCTTTGTCTTGGCAGCCTTGGCAGAAGTGATGTGCGCCTGTCAGCTTTAGGGCAGAGAAGGGAAGCACAGCTCCCTATAGACTCCTTGCCGGAGGATACCTCACTCTTATTTGATAGGTGTGAGCAGAGAAGCAGGAGACAGAAGAGTGCCAGGCAGGATAATAGCATAGTTTTTTTCTGAAATGAAATCTGTAAATGATGCTGTGTTAAACACCCTCCTGAAAGGAGCTGCTGTCTGCTAATGAAACGGAGACACTGCTCATTCATGGGACGATCATGAACGTGCCATAAGTGGATAGCACATGCTCAGAAGATGTCTGCTTTCTAAGTTAAGGATGTCTCTCTTTCAGCTTCATTTTAAACAACTTTCTCCTTTCTCATCTTTGTTGCCCTTCTCCACCCTTTACTGTTATTTCTCATGTGCATTTCTTTCTCTTTGTGTGTCCCTCTTCATGGAGAGACAGAGACAGAGACAGAGAGACAGACAGACAGAGAGATTATATTTGTTTATATATAATTTGTATGTGTATATAATAACAGCATGTTGACTTCATCAGCCTTCCCCACCCATGAGATGACACCCGTTATCAGCCATAATCCATTTCCCAAGTGAAGCAGGGGCCTCAACTCAATGCTGAGTTAAGCAATTCCCACCCCACCCCCCTCATTCATGGTCTTCCTGTGAATGCCCAGTGGCTCAGCCTCATTAGTAGACAGCAGCTCTGTTCAAGATGGACTCTAACAGAGCATCATTTATATACACACACAATCATACTGTTTTTCTTTCACTTTTGTAAAATAATGGAGCCAGTTGTCTACATGACATTATCTTCCTCCCTCTACTTTCTTAGAACAGCAAGGTCTATTGCAAATGTATATATTTGATTTTGCCATGGCTGAAGCTTAGAAGGAAGCGCCTGGTAGACCCTACAGTAGGACCTTTGGCATGTCACAAGATAGCTGAAGCAGAGACCACCTGATGACTGTCCAGGCTATACATTTTTTCTGTGTCCTTCTCCTGTAGAGTAAGCTTAGTAGGCCTCATCCGGCAGCAAGCAGGCTCCACCTCCTCAGCTCTTGCCATTGGATTCCTGACCTGCTCAACTCACATAGTTTAGGTGCTAACTCCACATGTTAACTTTCTATTATTCACCATGTCTGCCTTTTAAAGCCCATGTTCCGTTGAATTAGAGAGATACACATGACCCACAACAAGATCCAAGAAAATGACGTTTTCTAAACAACCGTCAGAGAACGTGTGGTTGGGTTCTTCCACGTCACATATCAGGGCACTATGAAAGATGAAATCAATAGCCATGCGTGATAGAGAGAGAGAGAGAGAGAGAGAGAGAGAGAGAGAGAGAGAGAGAGA
>JANHMN010000015.1:4353543-4398706 GCA_030674055.1 Rhabdomys pumilio | reverse complement strand
AGAGAGAGAGAGAGAGAGAGAGAGAGAGAGAGAGAGAGAGAGAGAGAGGCTCACATCATTATTTCCTCTGCATGGGACATGCTAATTTACATCAGGTAAATGACCACTAATTATTGCAATATGAGTTTATGGTTATGCTCTGGGATGCTATAATATTGTGACAACGACTAGTGAACTTTCAGTGATGGGGATTTGTTATTCTATGGTCCTAGATCCGGGGATCTGAAGGCACAGTGCTGTTGGATCATGCTCCCTGTGGTACTTCCTCCTGAGGCAAGGTTCGTGGCCTCTTCCTGCTCTGGTGGCTGCTGGCTATCTTGGGTATTGCTTGGCAGGTAGGTCTATCATTCCATCTCTGAATCCACATGGACACCCTCCTGTCTTCTCATGGCTATCTTCTGAGTTCCCCAGGCACATGGACTTAAGGATTCTATGCCATTCTGAATTCATGTTAGTGTGACTCAGGATTGTAAGCCTCGTTCCAAAGACGGTGACAGTTTAAGAATATAAGACTTAACAGTTCAGCATATCTTCTCTTTTTCAAAGACATAATTTAAACCATAACAGACACGTTCTTTAAAAACTTTACTTCTAGTCCCTTATAGTAAATATTTCTAAAACACTTCCTACCTGAAGCAATAAGCATGCCTTAAATTCTGATTAGCTGATTTAAATATTTCATGTAAATTTAGAACTTGATGATAAGGTTTTAGTACACAAAATTATCTGATTTGATTTTTTTTATATAGATTTTTACAAAACATATTTGGTGTTGTGATTTAAATGAGGATGGCCCCTGTAGGCTCATGTGTCTGAATACTTGGTCCCTACAAGATGGTGGGACTGTTTGGGAAGAATTAGGTGGTGTGGCCTTGTTGAAGAAAATATTGTCACGAGGGATGGGCTTTGAGGTTTCTAAAGTCTCCACCCTGTGCTTATGAACTGAAGAGGTAAGCTCTCAGCTACTGCTCCAGTCCCATGCTTGCCTGCACTGCCATGCTTTGTACCGTGATGACCCTGGACACTAACTCTCTGGAACTATGGACCCATAATAAGTGCTCTCGTCTATAGTTTGCCTTGGTCACAGTGTGTCTTTCCAGCAATAGTCAAGCAACTAAGATACCTGGTCTTCACTAACATTTAACAATCCTCATGCGTGTCTAAGTCAGTGCACATTTCTAATTTGTTTTGAATAAATTCCGCTTAAAACTAAATGCCACTGCGCCAGTATTATCAGCAACAGCAGGCAGCAGCTGAGCAGTGTTCAAGTATCAGATGAGAACAAAATGAGATGTAAATAAGATATATCAATAAAGTCAAAGCCAGTGGCTCCAATTCTTTAAAGTGCATTGGTGAGTGTGCTTCAGTCACATCTTGCTTTGCCTTCATTAACAAAATAATTATTTCCATTTATATTTTATTTTTTGCATACGGTAATAGAAGGTCATTTTGTGTGACAAAATTGTAGTAAAGTAGCATCCCTCCCCCATTTTTCAAGAGTCCTAAGCATAAGAAACGCTAAAATTCAAAGAGCAATCATCAGCAAAATTGCTGCCTCTCATTAGCTCGGATGATTCTGTGATTAATGGTCCGGCTGGCAATCACCAGATTTGAAATGAAAAGCAGCAAAGACCTGACCACAATGTGCAGTCCATTCTGTTACTGAGACGAGAGGGACCCGGTGCTCAATATCTCCCATGTGCTGTTGCGCCTGTGACTTCCACTGGATTAATCTGAGAAAAAGGTGTGACTTCAATTTAAAGCTCAGAGCAGTGAGCCCTAATAACAGAAGTGACTGGCAGCTGGTACTTGCTTTTTCCTGGCCTTGTCTTTTGTTTGAGCATATTCATTTCCAAGGAAACAGAATGAAATGCACAAATCAAGTCCCAAACTCTGTCTGGGGGAAGAGCAGTGGCCATGCATTGGATGCACAATTCCTCAAACCAGTGGGCAAAGTTTGTAGGAAGCACATTTTCACTGGCATGATGCAATTAAGCATGAGAACCCTTGACATTTTAAACGGGAAGGACCTGGAATGGCCATCCTCATCAGATTGGTAATCGGTCCTGATGAAGATGTTGGGCCTTACTTGGTAGGTTGTTGTTTGAATCATTTAAAATGATTTCTTGGAGTTTTTTTTTCTTCCTTTTCACATGTTTCTAAATGTAAATACACTGTCATCCAAAATCCTCCTTTATGCCTTGTTGTATGCAAGTCTGCATATGAACCACAGATGGTTAGTTTAAAGAAAATTGTTTATTCAACTACCTCAGTCCCAAATAATCTCAGCAAACCCATCCAAAGCCCCGTTCTCAGGGCCTGGCTGACACAGTCAAAGCTCATTCCACAGTTTCAAACGAAAGGAAGTGGAAACACCTGGTAGCATTCAGAAGAATAATGCCAATAAGAATTAATTCAAGGGGACACCTGGTGCATGCTATAAGTAGGTTAAGCACCATGTTGCCAGAGGCACTACATTACAATAGTGTTCTATTTGAAAGTGCAAACAAACTATAAGAGACTTTCATGAAAGTATTTTCTAAATTTCTGTTTTGTTTCACCTTTGATACTTATGTATTTGAATGTCAAGTATAAACACTGAAAGGAAAAAACAAATTGTCAAAGAGGGTAAATCCTAGAAATAATGTATCTGTTTCAAGATAAGTATATTTAGTATACACATGCATAATTGAGTAATTTCAAGAAAACAAGCTTTGATTTCATTCAAAAAATACAATTTACTAAGATTATATTTGTCTTTCACAAGGATACATTGTCTTAAATATGTATTTAAATATTTATTCAGTTAAAATCAATTGGTTTTATTTATTTAAAAAATGTAAAATGTATTTAAAATGTGTCAGATATGTCATCATTAGCATATGGACCAATTATATAAGATAAAGCAGTACTTTGCTATACTTAATTCTTAGATCACAAATAAGATCCGGGCCACCCACTATTGAGAGACTATGAAAAGTGGGATAAATGAACAAGACATAATATCTAGGGGACAGACTTTGCTCCATCAAAACCAGCTTTAGACCATTGCTAAAACAACTACATGGGACAATAGAACATAGGGCGTGTGAGCTCATTCTGCTGGAATATTACTGAGACCCCAACAATAACTGGAGCTTATGGTTTGTTTGTCTGTTTCTCTCCCGTTTTGGTAGCTTGCTGTTTGAATAGGACTCTTATTTCATCATGCAATGGAGACATCAACCAGTTCATCTGCAAGGTGTAAAGCATGGGCTTTCAAATGCAACCACAGCACACTAGGCAGAGGAAAGCTCATGAGTTTAACAGGAGTTGGAGTTGTGAAAAGAATTGAAGTAGGGAGAAGGGGGAAAACAATGTAAATAACGGGGTTTATTCATATTTTACCTTGTGAAGGAGAGCCATACTGTAGAAAGAATCTCATGCTGCCTTTATACAAATGCTGGAGGCCACACAGTATCTCCTACAGGAGGACCTAATTGAGGACTGCCTGAGAGACCGAGGATTGCTGGTGCAGACAATGCCAGGCAATCAGGAGCTACTGTTTAGAAAAGATGCTTTCTTGGGACCAATGGAGCATGGGTGGAGGGTATTAAAGGAGCTTGCAGCAGTGTGCAGAGAGTTTGCTTCCAGAGTCTGTGTTGTTGACTGTACCACCTCACCTCCGACCCCCAAGGGCAGGTAGGGTCAGGTGGCCAGCAGTCCAGGGCACAGGAAAAACCATACAATTGCTCTACTCAGTTTGAAGAACACAATGGAGGTTCAGCATGCAAGCATTCACTCCCTGGGATCAAGAAAGACTGCTTATCATATAGTCTAACCAAAATGTGTTTGAGAACTAACTTTATATTTTAGGAGTACTGTTGGATCATTTTAAAATCAACATCTTGCTTCTTTATGATTTGAGGATATAGAAATAACTACTATTTCAAGAAAGTGTGTGTACTGAATCTGGAAGATGGGGAGGGTGCAGGCTCCTGCAGAGGTATGGCCCATGAAGGACTCAGGAGGCAGTGGTGGAAGGCTGCATAGCATTCCTTAATGGTATTGGGGCCCTAGGGCAGAAACTCCTGACACAACACTGGGTTTGTTAAACACGTTTATTTCCTTTTGTAAAATGAGGCTGATGATCAATGAGATGGTTTAGAACAGTGGTTCTCAACCTGTAGAATCGCAACCCCTTTGGGAGTTGAACAACCCTGTCACATGGGTCACCTAGGACCATTGGAAAACACAGATATTTACACTATGATTTGAAACAGTACCAAAATTATCGTTATGAAACAGCAATGCAATACTTTTATGGTTGCAAAACCACAACATGAAGAACTGTGTTAATGTGTCATCATGTTAGAAGGTTAAGGGCTGCTGACTTAGTGGGGAGAAGTATTTACCTCACTACAATTCAATTTCTGAGACCCTCATGGTAGAAAGAGAGAACTGACATCCTCTGACCTTCACATGTGCATTGTTGCACAAATGTGGACATGCATGTGGACGTGGGCACACGTACTCACACACACACACACACACACACACACACACACACACACACACACACAGAGACACACACTCACAAACAGAGATACTAAATGAATTCAACTGAAATAAGAATAATCTACTTTAACTTTTATTATACTTGAAGCCTTCTGAATTATTGTGTATAAGATTAATTCATGTATTTGAAATTTAACTTTATGTTCAAATAAAGATATACAGAGGTAAGTCATTGAAGATGGAGACCACCCCTGGTGCCATTACCAGGGCTAAGAACCTTAAGCCAGACAGGACATAGGCCCTCAGAGAGTACCTACCCCTCTTACTGTGCATTTTAGTTGACCAACTCCTAATGACTTATCATTAGACCTCATCAGAGACGCTTCCTTTTGCAGCAGTCAGTAATTAACACAAAGACCCACATCTGGTCAAAGTGTAGATAATATGAGAATGGGGAGTGCTCAGATCTAAATGAGATGTCTGTATCACATCACCTCCTGCCAGGGCCCAGGGATCATTGCTGAAGAGAGAACAGAAAGTCGGTAAGAGCCAGAGGTAGTGAATGACTACAAAGAAACATTTAGTACAGTTTCTAGACACGGCTGGGCAGTTGTGCTTGTGTATTTATAGAGACTATAACAGCATACATAAAACATGGATAAGCTCAAGCCAGACAAGAATCCCGGCATGAAGTGGGGATAGACAGGCACAAAGTCTCACCCCTAACCAGGGAGATATTTGGGGACAAATGAGTTAGTTCTCTCTAAGGGTATAGCCCTTGATAGCTTAACCACACTCCAGTAGACAGCCCCACATTTAAGAGTACTTTGGCAGCACAAATTGTACTCAGTAGGTTAAAAGTAAATGAGGACCCAAAGTTGAGTGGGTATGGAAGGAGGTATTGATCTGGGGGAGTTGAGGAAGAAGGGTGAATGTGATCGAAATATAATGTATAGATTTTTCAAAGAATTAGTAAATATTTTAATGGAAGATTGAGGTACACAGAATGAGGATCAGGTACCAATATGCTTTTTGGAACTGGAAAGTAAAATGATAAAATGAAGTATGTATTCTGAAATAAATCAAAACAAATAAGAGCATTAGTATATGTTAAGTTTTTCCTTAGTGGTGCTGAATGTGCTTGCCTCAGCATACGTGATAATGCATCTGAAGTCCTGCAAATGAAAGGCTTGAAAACAAGGCAGACGATGCTCTTGGAAGCTCCTACAGACAAGGTGGTGGAGGTTGGAACACCGCTACATTGTTTCACTCCCCTCTGCTACTTCATGCATCAGAAACCTCAAGTTCTTAAACACTAAATCCTAGATAAAAACAAGTGGGAAATATCACCATCATCATCAACAACATCATCATTATTATAATTGAGTTCATATTAAATGCAATTTATATAATTAACAATATATGTTATTAAATAGAATACGCATGTAAGTATCTTAAATATAACATACACATAGTAAAGTATATGTAGCTTCCCTAAGTAGACCAAGCACTATACACATTGTCCATCTTTTGGGTGAGTGAGTAGCTTTGCCACTGATCCTCAGTATGGTACAGGCAGAGCACGCTAACCTTGTATCTAACTACTTCCAACTGATTTCTGCATTGTTGTTGTTATTGTCCAGTTGTGAACTGGCCCAGACCGATAGGAGCGAACAGCTGGCAGGCCACGGAATTAGAGAAAGGCGTAACAGGAATTCTGTAGACTCGATCTATCTGTGCCATCACTAGACATCTCCACTTTGTTTTCCTCTAACCTCAGGAGCGGTCAACTTTTATAACCGGGTCTTCAAAGGGCTGATTGTAATATACTACATAAACTCAGCTAGTGTGAGCACCTCAGACATGTTAATTAAAAGGGCCTGCTGATATAAATAAACACATATGCTGCTGCTTATCCACCCTTTAGGGGGTCAGCAGTGGGGAACTCCTGCTGGCTTCTGTTAATTGTTGTCCAAAATTTTAACAGGAACTGTCTAATGATCTTGTATAGCCTTGGCCATCTGGCCCTGTAAGTTCACTTGCCAGTAAACAGTCAACTTCAGAGACAGAGAAATATGTCTTCTGATGAGACTAGGTTTTAAGTGGCCATCTTGCCACACACATGTGTGCATGAGACAGAGTCACCATGATTTATTAGGTTAGCTGTATGTTTAATTTACATGATCTTTTAGATGAAGTCTGTTGTCACCAGATTTCAAAGCAGCTTCAAAATGAGAGTTTTTATACGTTATATAACAGTAGAGACCATTAATATTAGCATTTTGTACTTCTCGTCAATGACAACTAAACAACCACTCCGAATTTTTGTATTTGTGAGTTACCTATAAACATGTCACGTTGTATGTCACATTCACACACATATATGCTCATATATTAAAAAAGTTGAACAAAAAAAGACATGAATATGAAATACTAAGGAGAGGTATATGAAAGGTTTTGGAGGGAAAAAGGGGGAAGGGAAAATTATGTAATTGTGTGTATTATACTCTCTAATGATAAAATTTTTAAAATGGGTTGTTTAATTTCCACAAATTGTGGGGTTCTTCAGTTTTCCTTATGTTACTGCTTTCAAATCCTATCCCACTATGTTTCATGGGGTCATATGTTTTTGACTTCAGAATTTTTGAAACAATTGAGACTTGTTCTGTGGCCTGAAATTTGACTGGTTTTGGGGAATGCTCCATGTCTGCCAGAAAAAAATGTGAGCTTCGTTGGATAATGAATTCTGTATAACTCCTTGAAATCTAGTTTATTATTGTATGTACCAAAAAGCCTCTTGCTTTTTGTTAGCCGATATCTAGGTTTATTAAAAACAGGGTGTTGAAGTCTTCAACTATTACTGTTGGGCTATTTTTATCTGTAAATTGATTAGCATCTCTTCGTGTGTACTAGGCAGAGTCCTGTGCATGGACATTTGCAGTAATGACATCTTTTAGATTAATAGTTCCACCATTGTGTGACGCCCTCTCTTATCTTTTTCTAATTTCTTGTCTCTTACGTCATGATAATGTTGCCGAGGTAAGGATGCTTCTGGTTTCTGTTTTCCTTGAATCTCCTTACACACTCTTCCTGTCTAACAACAGGTATGTGGGTGTGTGTTTGGATGCAGAGTTAGTCTCCTGTAGAATCACATGCAGATCATTTTTCACCAGTTCAGAAGCGTGTCTCTTCTCATTTGAAAAGAGTAGTCCACAGGGAGTATATTCGATTTTGTTACCTTTTTCTGTATCTCTCATGTCTCTTTTCTCCTCTCTGTCTTCATCACTTCTCTCTTTTGTGTTTGAATGTGAAAAATAAATTATGCATATGTTACATAATAATGCTTTGTGTGTCGAGATGCTGCCTGCATCTGCAACAATGTTAATGTTCTCATGATGGTCTGTATATGCTTTTCCACAGATGACTGTTACTTTCTGTGTATGTCTATGTGTTTATGAACACATAGTAACAACCCTATTGATTTGGTGTACACGCTGTTTACAGAATCATTGTAAATTCTGGAGTGTATTTTAAAGGGTCACAGTGGTAGGCTTTCCAATTTTTTTTTTTCTTTAGAAAATATCAAAATAGAAAATCATTGAGAACAATTGAATATTCTTTGTTATATTAAAGCAAGTATCATAGACCACTAATTAAATTAATTAAGTTCTTAATTGCTTTCGAATGCTTCTTCATCTTTTACCATGTCTTGGGCATCAAGGTACAGCAACGGCTAGTCCTCATTTTATAACAAAGGTTAGCCATATTGCTACAGGCCATCACAAATGACCTGTAAAAGGAAAGAAAATGTTTATGTTTTCTAACTCAGACATTTTGCTTCACCAGTGGAGATAAAGGCAGGAGCTTTGGGACCCCTTTGTGTAACAGAAGGATCTTGTTCATCAACCAGGGAACTCTCTGGAGATGGTATCTGTTTGTTTACTGTCTGTTACATAAAGTTGTGCATGCAGAGGAAGGCGTATGTCTATTTGCAATTCTAGAATTCAGTATCTCAGTATCTACAGTGTGAATGGAAGTAGGAGGCCTGCCCTCACACTACCTTGAAAGTCTCCCTAGTGATTCACTTCTGTGGTGTGCGGGTAAGCCAGAATGTTATTGAGACTAGCTTTGTAGAGAATTTAAAATGTGAGGCTTCAGGTCAAATCTGCATCTCAGTGTGATTTTTAAGGATGCTTGAAGGAGGGATAGTTACACAATCCTCTCTCAGACATCCCACCAGCTGACATGCCTCTGCTGCTCTGTGTGCTTGATGATACAGGATCTGCTCTGACTCAACAGTCTGCTTCTAACGTGCGGGAGTGACATCAATGGGTACCTTAGAGTGTTTTAGTAAAGGATTGGTCCAGTGTGAGAATGCAAATGAGAAAGAACCATGTCACTACGGGCACAGCAGTGTGTGTGAGAGGTGAACATTCATTTAGTGTATTAAGGAGATACTACGGGCACGCATTCACATTCACAGCCTCATATCTTAGCCTCTGTACTGGCTGGATTTGTGTGTCACCTTGATACAAGCTGGAGTTATCACGGAGAAAGGAGCCTCCTTTGAGGAAATGCCACCATGAGATCCAGCTGTAATAAATTTTCTCAATTAGTGATCAAGGCAGGGAGGGCCCAGCTCATTGTGGGTGGTGCCATCCCTGGGCTGGTGGTCCTGGGTTCTATAAGAAAGCAAGCAGAGCAAGCCAGGGAAAGCAAGGCAGTAAGTAACATCCCTCCATGGCCTCTGCATCAGCTCCTGCTTCCTGACCTGCTTGAGCTCCAGTCCTGGCTTCCTTTGGTGATGAACAGCAATGTGGAAGTGTAAGCTGAATAAACCCTTTCCTCCCCAACATGCTTCTTGGTCATGATGTTTTGTGAAGGAATACAAACCCTGACTGAGACAGTTTTCAAGTGAACTTCCTTGGAATGATCTTTTATTGTTAATTTATATGTCAAGTGCTAACTGATGGTTTTATTCTCAGTCACATACCACATCCTATCTGGAACTTTCATACCCAAGGCTCCAGCATTATCTCTACTCCAGGATGACATTTGTGATATCCCTGGCATGTTCTTTGCTAATTTAAGAGAGTAAGGTACCTGATACCTGTGAGCAGGATTGACGGAACAGCCTTACCAAATACCATGGCAATTATTCTAATATGAACATAGTTTTTGAGATGCACAGGCAATCTCTTTAGCTACAAGTACCCGAGACAGTGTTTATTTTCTCATTAGCTCTAGTGAAATGCACGTAGCCAAGAGTCGTGACCTTTTCAACAATTTCAGTGTATTTTGGTCTCTAAATGATTGGTTTACCTCAGTTTACAGGCAATACCACTGCTTTACTGATAGGTGTTTTTACATACATTTTAATTATAAATTATAATTATAATTTATATATTATTTATAATTTACATATCATTATATAATATATAATATATAATATAATATAATAATATTATATTTTTAATTAAGTTGAAATAATTAAAAATTATATTATTTTATGATATTTTTATTATTTATTTATATGTAGATTACATGTATAAAATATATTTAATATATAATAAATGTTAAATAGAAATATAAAAATAACATAACTTACAATAAAATAATACAATAAGAATAATATATAAAATTACATATTGTATATTATATAATACAATATAATAATACGATAATAATATATAAAGTTATATATGTTATTTCATATATTATTTGTGTTATTTCATAGTAAATATATTAAATACAATTTTATGCATTATTATTAATAATATAAATTATAAATATCATGGCATGAATTTATCAAGGCTTGGGCAAAAATTTATTGGACAAAGAGTGTTGTTTATACCATTCTCTACTTTAGAGTCCTTTTCTGGACTTGCTACTGAGCACTCCACCCAGCACAAGTGTGGACTGGCCTCTGGAAATAATGATTCTTCTTTCTGCCTGGTTCCTTATTTATAAAAGAACATTACATTTTGCCAAGTTATATGGAGCCAATATTTCCACTGACTCCTACCCAGGCAGAGTCCTTTCCTGACGCATGGTTCCCAGGGACTTTGTAAATCATAGCCTGGTGTGGAAAACCATCTACTGTTTTGAAAGTCTCTTTATTTAATCCAATAATAATTGCATTGGCTATCAAGCTAGTTCTAAGTTGTTTAAGTCCAACACTTGAAAATACTCATTTTCTTTTTTCATTGCAATCACTTGTGAGAAAGTAGGGGACCACATGCTAATGAAACTTGCTCTCTATAGAAGGCTTCTTTCCTCCTGAGAGTCATACAACTCTTCTGTACACTTTGATCAACTGTCTCAACAACTCTGTCTCGTGTAATTTCTTTCCTCAAATATTGTAGAGCCTTACAATCAGCCAACCACATTTTGAAAGTCTGCTCTTTCATGTATAGGAGTGGTGTGCCCTCATATCTGCGCACCAACTGAGTGTAATGCCCGTGAAGGCCAGGAGAGGGCACTGGATCCTCTGGAACTGGAGTTATAGACTGTTAGGAAGCCACCACGTGGATGCCTGGAAATCAATCCTAGGTCCCCTGGAAGAGCAGTCAGTAAGCACTCTCCGGACTGCCAAGTGCTCTCACTGGCTTAACCACACTCTGGCTACCAACTACAATTTTAAAAACTGCCTTAGAATTTCTCAGAAATTCTTTTTTTTTTTCTTCCTCTGCTGCTGAGAACACAGGTTATACCAAGGACAGTGCCTCTCTACCCTCAGTTCTTCCACAGTTTCTCTTGTTTCCCACTACCTTCCTCTGTTCTTGCCATTTCCAAGATTCAATCAACTGGTGGTCTTTGAATTCATTGCTTTGTCCTTAAACTTACTCTGTTTTATTTCACTCTGTTTAATTTTATATTTAGTACCCTGTGACTCATTAAAAATAACACAAGGCATTGAGACCTTCGGCTCTCCTATATAATTCAATTACTTCCTTGAGAATACTTAAGGGAATTAATTTAAATTCTTCAATTATCTCTTTCATAAATCTATTTTGCCTGGCATCTGTGGTTCTATTTATCTTCTTTCATGCAGCTTGGCTCTGTTCTTTTCTTTTATTTTTTTTCAACTTCTGTTTTCCTTTTTTTTTTTTTTTTAACTTTTTGAGACATTGTCTCACTAGATGGGTCTGTGTGACTCAGACCTCACCATCTCCCTGCCTCAGACTCCAAGGCATTACAGGCACTGCGCTGACAGACTCTTGCCTCAGGACTGGCGAGTGCTGTGATATTTAAATGGCTTTGGTCTCACCTGGTATTGGCTGATAAGGACTTCATTCATAGGTGGATTGTTTTTAAGCCTCAGGATTGGGTGGAGGGCTTCAGATGCAGCATGGAAACATTGTGGTATGCTGTCCCCTGACAGTCTTTTTGAAGCAGTGCTCCTCAGATGTGCTCCTCTTGCCTTTGAGGTGTTGACAGAAATTTGGGACACTTGTACAAGGGGCTGTAAGTTAATTTGCCTGTGGGTCAGTTTTCTGCACATTGAACACCGTGGCCATTCTATAACCAACAGTCTCTTTCCACAGCAAAGCTGCAGAGAGCCCGCCAGAAACCTTGCCTCTCTCCAATGCTCCAGATCTGGTCCTGGCCTTCCTCCCCTGTGCTCCACTTTACCTCAGCACAACATAAGCCCCATGGTATCTGTGGCCTCAAACACATTTCATAGGCCCTTTGTCCTTAGTCTCGCTAAATTCTTTAGCATGGGCTGAGCATTCCCACTGAGCTAACAGTTTTGAGGAAGTGAGCTCTGCCTGAGAAATTCTAATGTAAAATTTGAATGATTTTTATACCTGCCTTCTCAGTGGCAGATGATGAGAGGAAGTTAGGTTCTAAAGGTATGGATGCCTCTACAGCACTATTTTTACCTCCGTACATCAATAATAAGATGCCTATATGTCATTTAATCTGGGTGCTAGACACTCAGCTGTCTAAGCAAAGAGATGATCCCATCTCAGGCAACAAAGCAGCACCAGAGAAAATCCACCAGACACAGACAGAACTGCTTAGGAACACCAAGGCCTTTTGTGATGTCCCACCACAGATTTGAAATGACTTGGCCCAGAGATCAGGGACTTGTTTAGTAAAGCAAATATTTTAAACAACTAATAGATAATTCTAAGAGCAGACTTATAGATATAAATCTAGGTGACTGCAGAGAGAGCTCAGTGGATAAGCACTCGATCTTGAGCACCAGTGTTCAGATGCCATCGCCTGTGTAAAAAATAAACACTTCAAGCTCAGTGCACAGAGTGGGGGCTGTCTGCACATGAGCATGTACACACACACACACACACACACACACACACACACACACACACCCCACAGATGACAGGTGTATGCATCATACACAGGAAAATAAAATAAGTGACACAATAAAACATACACGTTTTAATAACGAGAAAGATGATCCTCTCAAAGTTCAAATAAATGCTTAAAAATCTAGTTTTTCAAAACTGGATTGGAAAACAAGATGCACTTCTTAATTTTTTAAGAGTGTATATATGCACATATACAATGAAATGTGATTATATTGACCTCATATTTCCCCTGCCATCTCCACTCATGTCCCTACTAATATTCCCCTTCCCAAATTTAAATGTTTATTTTTAAATCACCTATTGAATCCAGTTAGTCTTGCCAATATGTGCACAGAGCAAGGGAAACCACATCCACAAAAAGAAAAAGAATAATTCTTCTCCCTAATAACTATTCACCGACAATAGATTCCCAGTAAGAGTTGGAGCCCAGAGGTCATCCTCCCATCTATGGCAGGATTTGGGCTGCCTTGATAGTGTTCAGATAACCATAGCTGGAGGGAGATGGGGTGTCCCTGATTGTGATAGGCACATCATGACCAGAAGATAGCACTTCACACCACTCTTTCCCATTCTCTGGGGCTCACATTCTTTCTGTCTGGTCTTTGTTCTTCCCTGAGCCTTGGTGGTGGTGGGGTTAACATCTATGACCATTGACAGCTGAACACTCAGTCTATTTCCTCCCAAGCCATAGAATTGACCAAGATTACAGTGCTATGTGTGAAATTCTCTCCCATGCAGCAGGCCCCAAATCCCACTAGAAAGCATTTGCTATCCCATAATAGTCATGGCACTCTTGGGCAGTAGGCACATCTTGTCTGGCAGCTCAGTGTAGCAGCATGCAGGGCCCAGAACGTGGTAAGCCTGCTGATGTGATTTGTCTCCCAGCAGCCTGCATAGCACCTTCTGAGACTATGAAAGCTAGCCAGAAGGAAGGTCGTTTTCTGGTCAGCTTGGGTTTGATCTCTTTATGTCATGTAGCCAAAATGTATGCTGCCTACAGCACTAGGCTCTTACTGTGTATTTAGGGTTGTTAGCCAAAGCAATGGCCTGTGTCATTTTAAAGTCCTATGAGGCCTCGCTGGCCAATAACTCACAGGGAGGTAAAATACACCCTGAAGTATGATTTTCATGTAATAGCCTATGCTTCCTGTGAAGGGCATTGCCTTGTGGATTGTACTGGCTAGTTCTGTGTGTCAACTTGACACAAGCTGGAGTTACCACAGAGAAAGGAGCCTCCCTTGAGAAAATGCCTCCATGAGATCTAGCTGTAAGGCATTTTCTCAATTAGTGATCATGGTGGGCAGGGACCAGACCATTTTGGGTGGTGCCATCCCTGGGCTGGTAGTCCTGGGTTCTATAAGAAAGCAAGCTGAGAAAGCCAGGGGAAGCAATTCTCACACTAACATGGACACTAATCAGGCCAACATCACAAAGCACACTCAGCTGTGTCATCGAGGGGCAGCACTGAGAAGAGATGACTGCATGGCCCAACTTGTTCTTAAATGCTTTGCAGAAGTGCATATAGTGCACTTGTTTATATAAGCACACACACACACACACCACACACACACACACATTCATACATGCACACATACATCCACACATGCACACACACATTCATACATGCACACATACATCCACACATGCACACACACATTCACACATGCAATAAGCATCTACACATGTACTTAAGCATCTACACATGCACACACATATACACACATGCACACATATCCACATCCACAGACATGTGCAGACACACAGATACACACACACACACACACACACACATCCACACATGCACACACACACATTCGTGTGTGTATAAAACAAATAACAAAATAACAAACATGATAACTACTCATTGTATAAAAATTTTAGGAGAGTATGAAGAAATTAATTATTTTTTATTCTTACTAGTAAAAATGATGTTTACTATTTAATAATATTTCATCTTCTAGTCTTCTATATCTATCCATCATATCTATCTATCTATCTATCTATCTATCTATCTATCTATCATCTATCTATGTTTACCTACATATATACATATGTTTATGTCTCTCTTTGTCTCTCTATATGTCTCACTATATAGACAAACATACACTATAGATATACATATACACATAGATATGCATATATATATGATAGATACATAGACAGATAGAGAAAACTAGAAGTAGAAATGCTAAATGGCAAAAGTTACTTTTTTTCTGGTAAAAGTAAAAATGATTATTTTCTTCATACTCTCCTAAAAATTTTATACAATGAGTAGTTATCACATTTGTTATTGAAAAATAGTATTTTAAACAGAAAGAATACCAGCTAACCTATAATCATCCTTTCTGATTTTTTTTATGAGCTGTCAGAGATTGCTAACTACTTTCAAATTTAATATTCTTCTTTTACTAGGGCTAACATTTAAAATGAATCATATCAATAATGTAGTTATTAATTGTTGTAAAATACAGAAGAGAGTGCTACTGGATTGAAAAACCTCACAGCAAGGAGAACCAGAAACCAGGAATCTTCTGGTATATAATTAGCATGTCTCAAATTTGGTCAATTGGTTGGGTTGCCCACTAGAACTACATGGCAAGACCTTATTGCTAATGGTACCTTGTGCACTGATTTCAAGATACTCAGAAAAGAAACTGGACCTTTGCAGGGAACGTCCTCCCTGCTGACCAGCTTCCATGATAATGGAAGGAGTTTTCTATGAAAACTACTGGAGAAGACAAGTCATCAACAGTCTTACGTATGGATCCTGTTTGCTACATAAATGAACTGCCAGCCAAGCTGTGTCCATTGTTGCAATATTGGTACAAGTGTTACGGGAATAACCAACTGCTTTCTGATTGTATTTGAGGCTTAGTGCTGTCAGGCAAAGTCTGAGACACAGAAGGTCATGGGCCCTATGGAGAAAGCTACCACTGTGGCTTTGTTAAATGGATGTGTGGTATTTATCAAACTCCCTCTTCGATGTCTATATTTACATCTATAAATTAGTGTGGCTTTGGTCAGACAAGCAATGTGCAGGAATGTTGCAGAATCTCAGAACTGGTGTAGATGCCAGAAAGAAGCCACTGCTGCCTGTTCATTTCTAAGTGGGACTGCTACTCCTTCAAGGATCAAGGCTCATCCTTGAAGAGGGGTTAGAAAAGAATGTGGGACCAACAGTAGGAAAGGGAACTGTGAAATGCGGTCTTCTGGACATGATGTAGCCATTACACTCACAAACTTACAGCAGCAGTGATTAGCTGCACTGGATAGGCGCGTGATTGGGCCCACCAACGTTTCACCAGGAATGGGATGTGGCTTAAGCCATTCCAAGTTAGTTCTCTCTCTGTGTGTCTCTGTCTCTGTCTCTCTCTGTCTCTCTGTTTCTCTTTGTCTCTCTCTGTCTCTCTCTCTGTCTCTCTGTCTCTCTGTCTCTCTTTCTCTTTCTTTCTTTGCCTCATGGTCTTATGTGTGTGGATTAGATGTAAGCTCTCAGCTACTTCCCCAGAACTTTCCCTCCCTTTGTCTGCTACCATGCTGTCCACCATGATGATCATGTCATAACCCTCTGAAGGCCCAAGTTAAATGCTCTTGATTATAAGTCATCTTAGCCATGGTGTCTCTTCACAGCAACAGAAAATTAACCACACCATCCTTCAAAACTTTGACTTCTCACCAAAAACAGTTAGTGACATGGAGAAAAAGAAGTTACATGATTGTTCAACTGAAACTCTGACCTCTTAACTTGTAACTTGTTTCAGAGTCATGAAAAGTGTGTCCCTTCAAACACTGTGCACACTGGAGTGTATGGCGTCTGACGGTCTGAACTAGTGCTGTGTGCACAGTTCAAAATGGATCCTGAATATTTGGACACGGGTGTCCACACATAGCGTTCTGGAGACATTTTATCTCTGCAACAAACGCATACTCAGAACCCAAGGAACCCCAGTAAGGGATTACGCTTCTGCACCCCTCCCCACACACAAATTGGTCTTTATTTATTAAATAAACCAATGTTTAAACTGTTCCAAGAGAGGATGTCACTTTCAAGCTTCCTTGTTTCATTTGTCAGTATCTTTACATGATAAAAAAATCTTTATCTCCACGTCTCCCTTGGGTGGTGCAAAGTCTACAAATGTAGAGCAGTAAAGGAACAAAGCAGTGTAAGCCAAATACAAGAAACAAGCAAGAAATGCAAAGTGAGGTAAGCCAAGAAGAGAAAAACATGTCAGAGATGCCGAGTGGTGCACATACACAAGCACACAAGTGCACAGCTGAAGGGGGGTGGACACCATGGAAGAGACAACCCACCGGCAGTGTTCAGTATCATCTTAGGACCCAGAACCGAGCTGGGAGAAATAGAACACAGGACAAAAAAAAAATAACACGAGGTTTCTGGACATTTCTAACATTTCTCTTTAATTAAAATACATTTTCTCAACTTGAAACACATCGAATTACCAGAAGATCTCAACAAACGCCATGCTACCCATTGCAAACTCATACATAGACACAAATGCAAATTTGAAATAAAAAGTACAAGAGAGGGAAAAAAATAGAAGCTACGACTTGAGGAAAATATCGTGTTTCTTGTCCAGTGTTAGCAGTCAGTCTGTGCCCATCACACCAGAGTTAAGGTCAATTAAACTGACCATGCTTCTTGGGTCAAAGTTCAGTGAGGCTTCTCTCTAAGGTCTAGCCTCATCAAACTTGAGAACAGAGTGGGAAAACATCTTGAAAATCACATGCAGTGTTGTCTATTTCAATAATCGGGAAAGTAGTAATGTAGACACGGTCACCTTCACATCTAGACGGTCACCGCGCACCACCATCACTTCTTAATTCTACTTTTATTGCCAAGATATTTCTGAAATTCATCTTGACTTACAAAGTTAAATGCTATAACCCATAAACAGCAAATGGGAGAATATCTATACAGCATAGAGTTGTGTGGTTGTAAATCTGGCTAGTACAACTTATTTTTAAGCCTTTTAAACAATCAGAAGAAAAAGAAATGTGTACCAACACACACAAACAACACAGACAATGTGTTAAAAATAATTGTAAGAAACAATCCAAACAGAAAGAAGAATAACATAAAACACAAATGCAAACCCAAGAACAGCCGCTTTTATCATACCCAGACACTAATTATTTTAAGCCATCTATTGAAAGAAAACCATGCCCAGATGGGATCAAAGCACAAAGCACAGCTGCTTAAGTAAGCCATAAAACAAACTGACTCAGAGATATCAGGTGGGCGGAGCTTGCGAAGTCCAGAAGGAAACCAAACCTGTGTGTGTGTGTGTGTGTGTGTGTGTGTGTGTGTGTGTGTGTGTGCCCATTTATCTCAGAAGCCCAGACACTAAAGAGGCAGCAAATACTAAGAACTGTATGCTTTCCAGCCTGACTTACAAGTTACGCTTATGCACCAAG
The DNA here is from genome assembly GCA_030674055.1 of Rhabdomys pumilio. Lineage (NCBI taxonomy): Eukaryota > Metazoa > Chordata > Mammalia > Rodentia > Muridae > Rhabdomys > Rhabdomys pumilio. The sequence goes on along the minus strand of JANHMN010000015.1, from coordinate 4,380,434 downwards.
GGCACGCCATGAATATCAGCAGCTTCTGCCCAGGGGCTGCCCATTCACGCCGTCTGTTCTCCACTTTCAGGAAGATCCAGATTTCTTAACATGTTAAGCCTTGCCCAACATGAGTCGAGTGCCCATAAAATGACAGAAGGATCTGAGGTCATGGATGCATCTTCTTGCCTGTTTCTTGAGGGTAGCCCAGCTGCTCTTATGCATCCGTGCCTCCATTCTCCAGTGAAGAGAAACATGCAAACCCGCTTGTGCTGAGATGCCATGCAAGAGAGTCTGGCAGCCCACCCATCTTTCCCTGCCATCCGTCCTGAGTTCATAAATGCAATCCTCTATGAAAAATTAAGTTATACAAAATCATGATGCAGTTCATTATAATAGAACAAAGTAGGTTACCTTCAGCTGCTTGTTTACTAGTCACTTTTGCTCTCCACTGTTTCACAGGACTGAGGCCTGACACATCTGTGGGACAGAGACCTAGCTGATGAAGAACTCATGTGCGTCTGCCTCACTTCCACGGCCACTCACAGTGTGCCATGGTCCTGATGTCGGCCATCATGAAGATATTTACACCATAGAAGTTGTGCTCTACTACAACCATAGGCTTGCTTAATTTTTCTCCCCAAGAGGATGGCCCTGTCCCTGTCTGGCATAGGTGAAAGAGGAGATCTTTGGTCACATGAAGGCTGAACACTGAGTGGGGGGGATTCGAGGGTGGGGAGGTGGGAGTGGGGAGTAAGTGGGGATAGAAGAAGGAGGAGGGGGATGGGGTAAGGGGTTTCTGGGTGGTGGGGGGAATGGGGTAAGGGGATAACATCTGAAATGTAAATATAATATCCAATAAAAAAAGAAAAAATTTTCTCCCCAAAAGCTGATTTTCAAACATTAAATAATAATCTGTTGTATTTCTGTTCAATGGAAACATTTTGTTGAGCAGTATAAGCTAAGAAGAGTACTATCATCAAAATCACCTGAATGAAAACTTGATTCTCTGAGAGACCCTTGATCCTCATCTAAAATCTTCATATGGTCATTTTCCCCTTTGTGAGATAGTGTCAGATCTCAGATGTATATATACATGTAAAAGGATTAGCTGTGAGGAAATCCCAAACAAGCATAGAAATGGTTCTATGACCCTTGACCTGACTTGTCAGGTAATGCATTTACTTTTTCTAAATGTGCTTACTTAAATTCAATCACAGATTAACTGTCCGGGCACACGCTGCTCTAGAGCTGTTCCGTACCCAGTCTTCTAAGACGTGGTGTTCTCTAAAGAACCAGATGTTAAAGCAGCATGAAAGGCCTTTCAAGGGAAAGCTCCTGCTAAGCCAAGCGAGTGGAATCTCTCTCTGGGTGAGCACATACCATGTCTGTTTCCCTAAGAGTCAATATAGCTCTGCAGGTTAATTCCCTGGCCAAGGGACTGCCCCTCAGAAAGGTAGATTTACCTGAAGCTATGCTAAAGAGATTGGGGGAGCCTCTCTCTTAATAAGACAACAGACTTTTCCTTCACAGAACAGCACCTACCCTGGCGAAGTCCTACAAGCCTCCACAGGGTTCTGTTAGGTTTGGCCCCCTTCCTGAACTATATCCTCTCTCTCTCTCCCCCCCTCTCTCTCTCTCTCTCCTCTCTCTCCTCTCTCTTCTCTCTCTCTCTCTCTCTCTCTCTCTCTCTCTCTCTCTCTCTCTCTCTCTCTCATGTTGCACAGGGCCTAAGTCTGTCTGTTTTCTATCTGGCACAGGAGGTTTTCTTTCTTTTCTCTAAAGTCACCCTGCTTGCTATGTAGCCGCTTGTCTGCCATGTGGCCGAGCTCTGTGTCACCTGCATTTAAATGATATGGCTTCCCCCTTCTCTCTTCTGCTCTGAGCAGCTACCATGATTTGATGTTTGACTTCCTTTTGCATTTTTTTCTTTTAAACACTAATAAAATTGTCCTCAAGACAAAAAATTGGAGAATGAACAAAGTTGTATACCTACATTTCATTATGTTACAAGATTTAAAAAAATGTGACGTTAATTTTTCTTTTTTCTACACTTTATTGTTTTTTAAAATATTACTTTTATCATTTTAAATTAAGTATTGATGTGTATGTGTATGTTCGTGTGTGTGCACGGAAGGATAATGTCCCCAGAGGCAAGAGGCATCAGATCCCCCTGACGCTGAAGTCGTGGGCAGTTGCGAGCTTCCTGACCGTGAGTGGGCATTAGGAATGAAACTCCAGTTCCCTGCAAGAGCACTACCTATTCTTAACCTCTGATATAGCTCCTTTCTCTTATTCTTTTGCTTATTAAATAAAAAACTTAATCTATTTTTTCCAGTCCACATACAGAAAGAACACTGGGGCTGTAGATGAATGAGCCATGACCTCTGATCTCAGAAAAGCCAAACTCCAATTCATGCAGACATCAAGTTAAACAGCAAGTGGGGAGATGTGAATGGAGAGTGGCCTGTGGGGCGCATGCGCGGCACTGAGGGCGCTGCAGCCTTGCACCCTCTCTTTGTCTTCTACCTCTTCCTTCCCTTTTCTCTCTCTTCCCTCGCTCTGGTGTTTGTAATGCCCCCGGTGGGCAAATCCATCTGAAATGTACTTTGTTATCCTTCTTCAGTGACTTCATGGGGCTCTGTGAAAACAAAGCCAATTTTAGCATCAGAGGATATTTTCAAGTATTTTTCTTCACTAAGCAAGCTGTAAGAATCTTCAGCTGTTGTGTTGCCATGGTGAATAGAGTTGAAGCGATATTTCTAGTCAGAAATGAAAATCTATAAGGCAAATGCTAATATGAAATCAGCTCTCCAGCACTGGGCTCTGTGCACTGGGTCTAATCGATGACTCTGCCTTCTCTGCACACACAGAAAAACAGGCCTGGAGGACAAAGGTTGCATGGCTTCTCCTCTCTGTAATAAAGCGATAAGTTAGACTTTTGAAAGAATGTGCTTTCAAAATTTTGATATAAAAATGAGTGTACACACAGAACTTCATTTTCTGTGAAGTTTTTAAAAGTTAACTTTAAAAATGGAAACGTAATGAAAAGGTTTGCAGATGAGTGAATTCTAAGAAAAAATTCACTACAGTGTTACTGTGATACATGCCAAGCTTCGGTGAAGCACAGGCATACAGGACTGCAGACACCCAGGAAGGACAAAGGTACAAGGAGCAGCAAACATGGAAGAGATGTGGAATTCTGTACTGAGACTCAGATACTCAAGCAGTTACGAGGGAAAGAAGTCAAGAGGGGCTGGAGAGATGGCTCAGCGGTGAAGAGCACTGACTGCTCTTTCAGAGGTCCAGAGTTCAATTCCCTGCAACCACATGGTGGTTCACAACCACCTGTAATGGGATCCGATGCTCTCTTCTGGTGTATCTGAAGACAGCTACAGTGTGCTCATATAAAATAAATGAATCTTAAAAAAATAAGTCAAGAGTGCCAGCAGTAACTGAGGCACAGGGTGTGGAGGGCGTTTGCGAGAGGTCTTCATTTGAAGTATGTTCTTTAGTTTGCAGTTCTACCTTCTTAGTGGCATCTTTCCTAATCAAGCTCTTAACAGTAGTGAAGCCAACCTAGCAGGTTCCCCTCTTATGACCATTGTCTCCTGTGCTGCCTCACAAGCCTTTGTCTCTCCAAGGTCATAGAGGTGTCTCAGTTCCTGTGACTGCCGCCTGTAGGTAGCTTCATGTTTAGACTTAATATTTAAGTTTGTGGTCACCTCACGTTTTCAAGAGGTGTAAATTAAAAGTGTACACATTTTCACAAGTGGAGACTGTGGTTACACACCATCTGTTTGGGCAGCTCTTCTGATGCTTTTGTCCATTTTGAAGGTTTTTTTTTTTTCTTTTTTTTTTTGAATATCAGTCTTCTGCTTCTAATCTGTCTCTCACCGACCAGGGTGAGTTCTGCTCTGTAGGACTCAGTCTGGACTAAGTCACTATGGTTCCTATGAAAACATGAAGTCAGACACTTTTGTCTTTTTATCAGCGTTATCTTAATTGTACGATGCATTAGCTTGTTGGGGCCGCCACACAACAAAGGACCCATGTAGACTGGTGACTTAGATAATAGAAATTTATTTTCTCACATTTATGGAGATTTACCTTCATCCTTGGTGAAGAGTAAAATTATACACATTACAAAGACATGTTTTAAAATATAAAAGTCACAGGGAAGCTGATGTAGAGGTTATGGAGGGATCCTGTTTACTGGCTTGATCATTTTGGCTTGCCTAGCCTACTTTCTTATAGAACCCAGAGCGATGGCCCCAAGAATGGCCTCACCCACCATGGGCTGCGTCCTCCAAATCAATCACTAAGAAAATGGCAGTAGCTGGTTATGGAGAATCCATAAGATCCTTATGGTTCAAGTGAGGTTCCTTCATTTCAGATAACTCTAGCTTGTGTCAAGTTGACATAAAATTAGCTGGCATACCATGCTTCCACTTTACCAAGTCTAATGTAAAAATTCCTCTTAAACAAGTATGCATGTATGTGTGCAGACAGGACCGTGATGCATTTATAGACTTGTTATTAAAAGCTAAGTATGGAACACCTTAGTTGCAAGCTTCTCTGTGACGCAGAGCCCTGCACCAGAGCAGATGTTTCACTAAAAGTATATCTGGAGGCCCAGGTGCTGATGGCTGCCAGTTCCTCTCAGAACATTTTCTGTCTTAGCCATGAGTCACAGCCCACGTGTGTGCCTCCAAGTTATTGGATGCTGTGGATGATAAAACCTTCAGTGTATAATTTCAGCTGTGTGGTAGCATAATTCTTATCATATTCAACTTAATAGTTAACTAAATATATTATTCTGATGAGACACGGTGTTCTTTAAAAATCTCTACCCATTCTGCTGAGACATGGCTAAAGGGTTTCCCACCTTCTGAGCATTGCAGAATTGGGTTTATTTTGTGTCTCACCCATTGATCCATTCTTGTCTTTGAAAATTCCTTTTCCCTGGCTCAATCAGTGAGAAACTGCTCACTGCATGAATGAATACAAAGGAATACAAGGGAAACAAAAAATAAAACAGAAATTAGGTGGTATTGGACCAATGATAAGAAATTTCCTCCTAAGAATTGTAAATTGTTGTTTTTTGGTGAAAGTAAAATATTGAATTAGGAACAAACCTGCTATGAAATTACAGCTGCCTGCCTCTGGCTTTCACCTGAACCACAGAGACAGAAGCCACACGCACATCATGCAGAATGATGTTCATGATGTAATTGAAGCCCATGTTTAGATTCTTTTGCTTTCTTTTCTTTCTTAAATTCTCCCCCACTCTCCTCTCCCCCACCCCAACTGTGGTTTCCACCCAGTTTCATGAGTTCCCTTTTAAAATTTAAGTCATTGCACCATTGATGATACTCTGTTATGCTCGCAGACAGGTGTCTAGCATGGTTGTCCTCTGAGAAGCTTCACCTAGCACCTGACTCAGACAGATACAGATACCCACAGCCAAACAGTGGATGGAGCTTGGGGATTCTTATGGAGGAATAGGAGGAAGAATTGTGGGCCCTGAAGGGGATGAAGGAAGTTCATCAGAGTCAACTAACCTGGACCCTTGGGGCTCTCAGAGACTGAACCACCAACCGAAGAGCATACATGGGCTGGACCTAGGCTTCCCTGAACATATGTAGCAGGTGTGTAGCTTTGTCTTCATGTGTGTCCTGAACAACTGGAACAAGGGCTATTCTAAAAGCTGTTGCCTGTACATGGGATCTATTCTTTTAGCTGGGATGCCTTGTCTGGCCTCAGTGGAAGTGGATGTGCCTAGCCCCGCAGAGACTTGATGTGCGAGGGCTGAGATAACCAGGGGAGACCCACCCTTTCAGAGGAGAAGAGGAAAAGGGGTGTGGAAAGGATTGTGAGAGGGGTAGACTGGAAGGGACAGTGAGTAGGATGCAAAGTAAGTAAATGCAATACGTTCATTTATTAAAAAGTGTAAAAACTAGTAAGTTATTGAATCTATTTAATTCTGTCTATCCATAAGTGGGTATAGGACCACTTATTGGGTAATGGGCAACTTGTCAGGGGCCCAATCCTTGAATAAAGATGATGCTGACCCTCCCTCCCCCAGGGGCTGCCCATTACCAATAGCTCCCAGGTAAGGGCGGTACTTCATGGGCACTTTCTTTGTCCATCTTGATTTTGTCTGACTTGATCCTGTGAGAGATTTTTTCCATGCTATCACAAATATTGTGCTTCATGTGTGCACATGGCCTAATGTAACAAGAAATGGCTGTTTGGCTGTGGCTACCTTCCACGTTTGTCTTTGACAATCCTACCACCCAATCTTCACACAAATCCCTCATGTTCATTCACTCAGCATTTCTGACTAAAGGTTACAGATAGATGTTTAAGAAAGCTTGAAATTGTAGTGTTTCCAGGGATATTATGGCTGTATGTTGTGCTGTAGGAGGAGCTAAGGTGGGAGGAGTAAGGAGAGGAAGAGGAAAGGAAGAGGAGGAGCTAGAGAGGGCAGAGATGTAGGAGGTTGAAGAGCCACGCAGGTATGGAGAGCAGTCACAAGTAACAACTCATATTTAGGTTAGCTAATTGGGTAACAACTCTAATTGTATGGGCATATTGTTATTGAGCATTACCAAACATATAAAACCTTTGATTAATATTTAAGCATTAGAGTCTCATTTTTTTACCAGGCCCACGTGGATGGCTGAATGGTCTGGGCAATGCCCAGTCTTGCGGAGACAGCATGGAAGATTGGCAGAGCCATCTCCCACACTGGCATCTCATGGGTAGCAGAGCTGGTGTTTCTGGCTGGCCGTTTCTAGCTGCGGCACATCGTGGCTTCTGGCCACAGAACCCGACTGCTGAGCTAGGCGGAGCCGCCACAGCTTAGATAGTGGGCTTGACTAGCTGCCGTTTTAAATAATTACTTCAACATTGTGCACTATATATCTTCAACTATGTCTACATTAGGGACAGGCTACTGTTTCATTGAAAAAACTGTACAGGAGCACAGCTACAGATATGGAACCAACAGTTCACAATGAAGCAGAACAGACAAATGGTTTGGAGTTTGAAGTAGAGTCATTTGGAGTTTCCAGGGAAGAATGAACAGAGGAACATCAGAGAAACTATTTGTCCCAATTAAGCAAGCACGTTTAACTATCTACCCTGTGCTTATGAAGTACAAGCACTGGGTGTCTATCTAATAAGAATTAAGCATACTGCCTGAGGAGTGAACTAAACAGCATCCAGATTTCTCTTGGTAAGAAACATAAAACAGGAAAGTCTGCTCCTAAAATGAATTCAGGAAAATCTAGTTTGAACAATAAATTCAGTCTCCCGAGACACTCTGACAGAATAGAATGCTGTGACTATTTTGGAGTTCGGGGCACACTCTTAGGCATCTAAAACCTGGTTATTATATATTATTAAAAGATATGGTTATACATTATTAGATTATGTTGTTATTGTATATTGAGCTGTTGTCCCTGTAGAAATACTTATTTTTTAGAAGTAAGGTAACATTTTGGTGAGAAATATAGCTTCTTTGGGCCCAGAATGATATACAGTGGAATTTAGTTTACAAGTTTCAGCCACAGAAACACAGTAAATAAAATGCCCCAGGTGATCTAGTGAATCCCTTTTGTTTGCGTCTTTCTTTCTTTTAAAAATTTATTTATTTATTCACATTTCAATCCAACATCAGCCCTTCCTCTCCTCCTAGTACCACCTCAGGCAAGCCCTCCCCCCCATTCCACCTTCCCCTTCTCTTTTGAGAAAGTGAGCCCCCCGCCCCGCTCTGGGTGTTATTCCTTCTACTAACATCCCCCCACTCCCAACATCACTCCCACCCCTGGACTCAAGTCACTGCACAGCTAGGTGCATCCTTTCCTACCGGGGCCAGACAAGGCAGCCTAGTTAGTGGCACATGATCTCTAATTTGGCTACAGACTCAGAGACAGGCCCCACTTCAGTTGTTGGGGGATCCACATGAAGACCAAGCTGCATATCTGCTACATATGTGCAGGAGCTTGGGTCCAGCTCATGCTTGTTCTTTGGTTGGTGATTCAGTCTCTGGGGTCCCCTAGGGTCCAGGTTAGTTGACTCTGTTGGTCTTCCTGTAGAGTCTCTATCCTCTTTGGGTCCCTCAATCACACCTCTTCCTTAAGACTCCCCAAGCTCCAGCTAACGTTTGGGTATGAGTCTCTGCATCTCTTTCTATTGGCAGCTGGGTGTTGTTGTTGTAATTATTTTAAAAAGTGGCCATTGGTCAAGCTGACTGTCTAGGCTGCTGTGTCTCTGCCTAGATGAGACACCATGTTCCGATGCCATGAGCTCCTTTCATATCCACGCCACAGCTAGAAATGGCCAGCCAGAAACACCAGTCATGCCACCCATGAGACGCCAGCGTGGGAAATGCCTCTGCCAATCTTCTACACTATCTGTGCAATGCTGGGCATTGCCCAGACCCTTTCACCAACCATACAGGCCCTGTAGAAAAATGAGACTCTAATGCTTGAAGATTAATCAAAGGTTTATATATTTGGTAATGATCAATAACAAAATGCCCTTACAATCAGAGGTGTAACCCAATACCAACCTAGGTATACCAACTACCTTTGACTGCTATAGATAAGCGAACATCAGCCTCAATGTCCCCCTCTCTTGTTCTCCGTCTCACCATTAGCTCCTTCTCTTCCTTTTCCTCCTCCTCCCTTTACTCCTCTTCTTTCTCTCCTTACTTGTCCCACCTTAGCTCCTCCTATAGGGTGGACTGTCTTAGAGGACAGTTGTGCTAGGTTCCTCTAGGTTCCTGTGGCAAGCAAAACAAAGTATCATTAATAGTGTCTTAATCCCAGCACTTGGGAGGCAGAGGCAGGCAGATTTCTGAGTTCGAGGCCAGCCCGGTCTACAGAGTGAGTTCCAGGACAGCCAAGGCTATACAGAGAAACCCTGTCTCGAGAAAAAACAAACAAACAAAAAATTAATAGTGTCAGGGTTTGGTTGCTGCCCATGTAGCAGGTCTCAATTTGGGGCAGTCACTGCTTAGCCATTCTCTCAGTTTCTGTTATAGCTTTGTCCCTGTACGTCTTGAAGGCAGAACGTATTTTGGGTTGAAAGTTTTATGGGTGGGTTGCTGTCCTTATCCCTCCATTTGGAGTCTTGCCTGGCTACAGGAAATGGACACTTAAGGATCCACGTGACCTACTGCTAGGAGTCTGAACTAGAGTTGGCCTCATAGACCCTCAGAGGCCTTCCCCCATGCCAAGTTTCTGACACATCCTAACGATTACCCCACCTACTGATCTCACTTCTCTCTTCCCTGCCCTCCCTACATATTCTCTCCCCCTCCAACCCTGCTCCCCTTCCCATCTCCTATTCTACCCAGTTCCCTCCGTCCATTGACCCTGGTATCTATTTTGTTCCCCCTTCTGAAGAAGATTCAAAAATCCTCCCTTGGGTCCTTTTGGGTCCTTTTTGTTATTTGACATCTTTGGGTCTATTGGTTATAGCACAGTTATCTTGTACTTTATGGCTAATATTCACTTATAAGTAAGTGAGTACATACCATGCCTTTTGAGTCTAGGTTACCTCACTCAGGATGGTATTTTCTAGTTCCATGCATTTGCCTGTGAAATTCATGTTGTCCTTGTTTTTAATGGTTGAGTAGTATTTCAGTGTGTAAATGAACCACATTTTCTGTATCCATTCTTCAGTCGAGGGGCATCTAGGTTATTTCTAGTTTCTGGGTATTATGAATTAAGTTGCTATGAACATAGGTGAGCAAGAGTTTTGTGGGCTGTTGGAGCATCTTTTGGGTATATGCCCAGGAGTGGTATAGCTGGGTCTTGAGGTAGAATCATCTGAGAAAATGCCAAATTGATCTCCAAGCTTGCACTCCCACCAGCAACGAAGTATTGTTCCCCTTGATCCACAACCTCACCAGCAGGTGCTGTCCTTTGAGTTTTTTATCTTAGCCTTTCTAACTGGTGTAAGGTGAAATCTCAGAGTTGTTTTGATTTGCATTTTCCAGGTGACTAAGGATGCTGAACAATTCTGTAGGTGCTTCTCAGCCATTCAAGATTCCTCTGCTGAAAATTCTCTGTTTAGCTTTGTACCCCATGGGCCATTGGGATAGCTTATGTCTAATGTCTCGAGTTCTTTACATATTTATTTTTAGGTATTTGTCCATTGTCAGATTTAGGGTTAGTGAAGAACTTTTCCCAATCTGTACGCTGTTGGTTTTGTCCTAATGACGCTATCCTTTGACTCACAGAAGCTTTCCAGTTTCATGAGGTCCCATCTATTAATTTTTGACCTTAGTGCCTGAGACATCTGTGTTCTGTTCAGAAAGCTGTCTCCTGTGCCGATGAGGTCTCACACTGGCAAATGTTTCATCACAACATTAACTCCTTAGATCTCATGTCTATGATACCCAGTGTCACTGTGGCTCCTTGCATGCCTGCTTCCAGTTCAGGTGCGAATGGACTAACTCATTCCTCTCAGGACATCTGCCTCTTTGTATCATCTCTCAATGATGATGGGAGCCAAGGCAGAGATAGGAGATCCAGTGTGTCTGACATGATTCCAGTCTGCAGGCACCAAGCCTTTCCCTCCTTCATTTTCTTTCCCTCCTTCATTTCCTTTCCCTCCTTCCACTTAAGAAGGATATCGAGGGACTCCCAATTCAGTGTCTCTCCTGCTCACCTCACAGCTAATGTGTCAGTGGTGGCCTTCTGCTTTCTGATGTATACCATATTCTGTATGAACCACTGCTAGTGACAGCACTATACATGTTCGACAGTCACACGCCTGGGTCCATTTAACCCCTGCAACTTCTAGACGGGCTTGACCTCTGGGTTAATGGCTTGTCCTTGTTGTCATGATCATTATTTTCTCTTCAGGCTCTACCTTTCTCTAGTGCCAATCAGATTGTGTGTGTGTGTGTGCTCACTTGCTGTTTGTGTATATAGTATTTTAACATATAATAATAAATTACATGTATATAAAATTTGTATGTTGTAATTAAAATATGATTCTTTCATGTCTTAAGTGCAAAGGTTTTTATGTCACATGTTATAAATGGTTTTGTATTCCTGAAGTAATGTTAAATCCTACATTGGTCACAATTATATCTAAATGTTAGAGCAGTGCCTTTTCTAAAAACTCACATACATTTTGTTTGTATCTTTATACGTGAGATTTACTGAAGTACTTCACAATTTTTCCCTGTAATATTTGTAGTAGGTGTCTGTAGTAAGATTATGTTGCCTCTATAAAACAAGATGAAATTTATCTTTTTTAAAATTTTTTTCTCTGAAAAATTCAGTGTGACTCATTCCCTAAATACTTGAAAGAATTCACTACTGAAATTGCCTGGCTCTATAATTTTCTTTTAAAAATAAATTTTTATTTTTATTTGATTCATATGAATGTTTGCGTGTGTGTGTGTGTGTGTGTGTGTGTGTGTGTGTGTACAGAAGAAGTCATCAGAGTCCCTAGAACTGGAGGTATGGACAGTTGTGAGCCATTTTGTGTGTGCTGGAAACCAAACATGGGTCCTCAAAGAGCAACAGTGCTCTTACCTGCTGAGCCATCCCTCCAGCTCTGGATCTAGAATTGTCTTAATTGACAATTTAAAAGTTATAGATTCGCCGGGCAGTGGTGGCACATGCCTTTAATCTCAGCACTTGAGAGGCAGAGGCAGGCGGATTTCTGAGTTCGAGGCCAGCTTGGTGTACAGAGTGAGTTCCAGGACAGCCAGGGCTACACAGAGAAACCCTGTCTCGAAAAACAAAACAAAACAAAACAAACAAAACAAAACAAAACAAAACAAAGTTATAGATTCACAACTGGCAAGATGCCTCAGTGGATAAAGGTACTTGTTATCAAGCCGGAATAATCGAGTTTCATCCCTGGGGTCCACATGGTAAAAGGAGAAAAGTGACTCCTGCAAGTTGTCCTCAAGGCATTTACAGAAATATACAAACACTCAGATGCACAGACACATAAAGATGTGAAGACTGAGCCTGTAGATTAGCTTTTGGTAACAAGTCTCCAATTGTGTCAATGTCTAACTTCTTACCCCGGTTTTGGAGGCTCTAGTTTAAGAAATCTTCCCCTTTCCTCAGATTTACCAACATGTTATTCTTTGTAACATCTTCTAATTGTTTTCTTAGTGTCTTTAGTAAGTATGGGAACATAGTCTTCTTAATTTCTGGATGGATAACTTGTTGCCAGCAGCAACATAATTAATTGTTTGGATAATCAAATCTTCACTTTGATTTTAAGTTAAGAACATTGTGCTACTTTGTTTTTGACTTTTCTATGCATTACTTTATTTTTTTCCTGTTTTGCATTAGTTTAAGCTGCATGTGCGTACTGCACTAGAAATCTAAATAATTGCTTTTTGGTTTTATTTTTTCCTAATATGTTCCCATGACCTTTACTTGATTTTTGATTCTTTATCGAACTGAGTATATTTCAAAATCACTCAGGTTTGACATTTTATAGATGTACACAATGTATTTTAATCAAACTAACTTTTACTCCCTCCCTCCAATTCCTTCTGGACCCACCACAAACAAACAAGTTTTATTCCCAAGTTCTTGCCTTCTAAATAATCCACTGAGTCCAATCAGTGTGGCTGTGTGCACACAGGTATGGAGCCGCCCACCAAAGCAGGGAAAAACTTCTAGAGAACACACCCCTGGAGACACTTCTCATTTCTATTGTCTTAACGTACAGGTACTGTGGGCATGTGACACTAAATTTCTCTCTCTAATTTCTGTATAGAATTCCTCAATTGTTCTCTTTCAGGGTGACTCTCCCTTGTGTCAAGTTAACCTTGAGAACTAAGGAACACACTGTCTTAGTCACTATTTCCAAGCTTTTCTGATCAGATATAATTGTTGCAGTAAATCTCCAACCACAATAAGCCCATGCCAAAAGCCACACAACTAGTTATAATATTTATAAACTGCATGCCTAGATTGGTCAGATCTACCACTATTCCCCAGCTATGAGATCCCTTGCTACTTGTGGCTTCTCCAGGCCACGTGGTTCTGCTCCATTGTCCTTCTACCTCTTCTTCCTCCATCTTCCTCCAACTTCTTTCTCTCTTCCCAAACTCTCCAAAACTTCCAGCCCTGATTTTCCCTCCCACTGCCCAATCACAAGCTCTAGCCTTCATTTAACCAGTTAGAATGGGGAGAAGGTTCCCACGACATCACCTGAGTACAGCCCCTCTTGAGAAAGAAGAATTAACATCAGAATACAAACAGCACCAGGGCAACACACAACATGTAATGATATTTTTGTTTGTTTTAAGATTAAATCATAGAATTAGAGCTCTGAGCTGACGTTGTACCTATTTGATATTTTGCTGGACAGAAATTTTATAGATTTCATTGTAAGGTGGTGAAATTCTCTGTAGTTATTTTCCCAATGTTGTTTCTCTGCCCCACATGTTGTGATCGGAGACTCCAGGGCTTTAAATTTGTGTCATTTGGCTGTCTGTACACTTTAATGTTCCATTGTTTTTCTTGGCTCCCACCCCAGCCTCTGTAACTCTGTAGTGTTCAGGGAGCTTTTTATTTCAATTTCTGTCCATAGTCCATCCATCCTTCAACCTAACCTCACCGCAACTGGAATGCCTACATTCAAATTTGTTTTTCTGTATGTTTTTCTTCTTTAATATTTTCACCCAGACCAGGTTTACTGGCACCTGTATTTTGTCTTGTATTTGCCAAATATTCTATCATGTAGTAATGTCTTTTTTTTTTCACGATCATTTCTAACAACTTATTGAGAAACTTAGAACATTCCATATACAATCTATAGATTAGGTTTTTCCCTCACATCCCCCCAAAGGTATTTAATAACAAATAAATATCAAAAACGTACCAATCCAAAGATCATATCTTGTCAAGTTGATTTTGTCAGGGAGGAGTGTGGCCTGTTCATATCTTCAGCCTTCTCTACCTCTGAGGCTATGCAGTTATCAATATCCCTGAGAATGCTTTTTGAGAGAAGTCAGAAACATCAAAAATCATGACTAAAGTCAGAAAAGACTGGTCAAGGCAGGGTATGTGCTCAGATAATCTATAGAATTTTGAGCTTGTATGAGTCTAACTTTGAATATCTTGAATCGTGAGAAAAATTTTATGAACTTTGCATTTTAACAGGGTGATTTATGCTCTGAGTAGAACAGAATTAAGCAAAAACTCCTCCAACTTCCAGCACTTAAACATGACACCGTCTATTGTAAATTGACAAATAACCCTGATTTCAGAGTATATGAGGAAGGTAAATGGAAAAAGCATTAACCAACCCTTTAGAGCTCAAGAGGTGCAGAAGGTGCATACTAACAGAGAGAACAAGGCATGGGAAGTTGGCTCAGCACAGCTATATAGTAGGTTATTTTAGGAAAGGCTTCATATTTAATATATTCTCAAGTATATGAAAAGAAGAAACTGATGCTGACAGTGGGTATAATCTTTTTCTCCACCAGGTTGTTGCTAATTTAACTCTGCTGCTGAACATCACGGTTACCTGAGAACGTCAGCTAAGATGCTTAGCAGTTGGCCTCAGTCTAAGCTGTTGCATAGAATTTAAGGCCAAAGGTCAGACAGAGCATAGGTTAAGCACTTTCGTTGTAATGTTCTCTATAGGGTTCCTCAACTGCCATTCCTTTTCCAGGTGACTCTAACTTGAGAACTAGCAAGCACACTGTCTTAGTCACCTTTTTAAAGTTCTTTGGTCAGATACAGTGACTTTTTTTTTTCTTTTTAAAGATTGAATCCTAGAATTAGAATTCTGGGCTGAAGTTGCACACACTTGAAAATTTGATAGACACTTTTAATAATCTTTACAGAAATCTGTGTCATGCCACACTCATACTCACAGACTGCTGGGCTTTGGACTGGTTTTCTTGTCCCCAACTTAGGTATTTGACCACTTGGTCCCCAGGTGGTGGCATTGTTTCGGGAGGTAGTCAGGCTTGCTAGGGGAAAAATGTCACTAGGACTTTCATAGTCCTGCCCAGTTATCTATCTGTCTGTCTATCTATCTATCTATCTATCTATCTATCTATCTATCTATCTGACTAACTATCATCTCTCAGCTTCTTGTTCATGGCTGAATATGCTTCTTCCTTCTCCTGCTGTCATGCCTGTTGCCTGCTGCCATGCCACCATTATGAACTTATTCTTCTAAAACCATAGGCCAAAATAAATTCTTCCTTCTATAAGTTGCCTTGGTGTCTTATCACAGCAACAGAGAAGTAACCAATACAGCTAGGTTTTAAGCAAAGCTGCAAGCTTAACTAAGCATGGGCCAGAAAATGCAGTTCAGAGCAACCAGTTGACCTGTAGCTTTGAAAGGCTTGCCCGGCATCTCAGCCACTCCCCTTCCTTCAGTCTCAGCTACTCCCCTTCCTTCAATGTCTTAGCCCCAGTTCATTGTTATTATTACTCTATTCTAACAATAAATCTAGCAACCGACAAAAAGGATTCATGTTTCTCAATGTACATTGACAACCATCCTCAATCACTTGTCCCATTCATAGAAAGAACAGAAAAACATGAGCTGTGTAAGTGAGAAATCTGTGGCTCAAACCATGCTGGGTGAGGCCACATGGCCAGTGTTACAAACCTGGAAACTCAGTTAAGTCCATTGTCTTAGGGTTTCCATTGCTGTGAACAGACACCATGACCAAGGCAACTCTTATAAGGACAATGTTTAATTGGGGCTGGTTTACTGGTTCTGAGGTTCAGTCCAGTATCATCATGATGGGAAGCATGGCATGTCTCAAAAGACACTGAGTGTTCTGCATCTTGCTGGAAAGCAAACAGATGACTGGCTTCCAGGAAGCTAGGACAAGGGTCTAAAAGCCCATGCCCCCTTCTTCCAACAAGGCCACACCTACTTCAGTAAGTCCATACCTCCTAATAGTACCACTCCCTGGCCCAAGCATATTCAAACCACCAG
Source organism: Rhabdomys pumilio (assembly GCA_030674055.1). Classification (NCBI taxonomy): domain Eukaryota; kingdom Metazoa; phylum Chordata; class Mammalia; order Rodentia; family Muridae; genus Rhabdomys; species Rhabdomys pumilio. The sequence goes on along the minus strand of JANHMN010000015.1, from coordinate 4,364,483 downwards.
ATCCATCAATTTAGGTGTCTGGCCAGCTTAGGCTCCCAGAGGCATTCATTGAGATGTGTGGCTTTTTCTCCCTCCTTTACCATGTTTGTTCTTTTTGGCCAGTTCAGAGCAGAGCCCATTTCTTCCCTGCTTCAGAGAGGGGTCTCCACAGCACACCAGCATCTTTTCCATGTGACCTAGAGTAATATTCCCACCTTTTTCATATGTTCAGGTACAGGGTTCATTTCCTAGCCCTTGGTTGTGTTTTTACATTCTGCCATATTTTTTTTTCATATTCCAACATCCAGGGTGTGAGAATCTGAGGGTTTCAGTCTTTCCTGACTGGCTGAGGCAGGTCTGTCAGAGTTACACACTGAATCTTCTGTGGAGAGCCTTGTTTATATAGTTGAGATTTCTGCACAGACAGGAGTCTCATCACCTTGTAGATGCAGGAGACAGGACTCTCCATGCACTGCATAGAGAAGACTCTGACTTCCACGGTGCTTGGAATTTTGGCCCTTGACTTTCTTCAGTGCAGTGAGTTCCAGCTCTCTATGTCCACAATCTCTGTAGCCTTTACTCCATGTCAAATGCTTGCACATCTCAGAAGAATTCTTTATGCATCAGACCCCTTCAGGTTTATCATCAACACGTGTTTTAGATTGGTGAAGTGCTTCCCAATACCAGTGACAGCCTCCCATTCCCAGTGCTAGCCCTGTCTTCTTCCAGGATCTCTTTTGTTATCTTAAAATCCATCTTAGGTGTGCGTGTGACTGTTGTTTTATTGAGAACTATTCCACCCCAAACGGTGTGAGGCAAGGAACGAAGCAATGGGAAGGTGGAGAAGTTGGACTTTGCTCTGCTTAGATGTCGTGTCAGAGTCTCCATGACCTGTGCATGTCTCCAGAGCTGCTGTTATTGAGACCAGGCAGTGGGAGTGGGGTGGAGGGTGGAGGGTAGGGCTGCTAAGGTTTATTCTCTCATACAAACAACTCCTTTACTGGGTTGTCCCTTGAGGAAAGAATTTCACTTTAGCTGAGAAAAATTCTGGGGCGGGAACTCTGCTACATACTGACATAAAGGCCTTTTCAGAACCGTGGGAGAACTAGAGGGCTTCCTGGGAAAAGAGCAAGCATCAACAATCAGGCCAATTCGGAACCACAATCCAGTGAGTAGAAACTTGGGTGTCTGTAGTGTATTCCTAGACCTCTGTCCTACAGATATCCCTAACTATGATGTGCTCAAACTCATCTCTCCTCAATGCCATCAAAATTGGCCCCATGAGCTGCAACCTATTGTCATTCCAGTGCCACTATTGATTGTCTCCCTACCGTCCTTCTGTGGCTAAAGTTCAGAGGCAGTGGAGGAAGTTCAGGAAGTTGCTTGCATCTGAAACCCTGCGTCTACTTTTCTTCCCTATAATTTTGGTCTGGGCAAACCAGACATTCACAGTCTGATTAGGACTTTGAGGCAGATCCAGCAAACACAAGTATCTCATTCCTTCTCGCAGAGTAAGTTTCAGAGCTAGACTTTTAATCGTGTCAGAGACAATTGAATACAGTGAAGCCCTCTCTGGGGATGTTGGAACTGAAGTGAATAAGAAGCTTGAGCTTCTATGATTACTGTGAATCAATCTGAGAACAGACCCAACAGACAAAGATGGAGCACAGCAGTAGACAACAGACAGACACCGTCACACCAATCTAACTTGACCAATAGCAACTACCATTCCTTGGCTGGTTGAGTTCCTTGAGCCAAAACATCCAGGGTGTTGAATTGAGAGGGTGGTCTGATATCGGGTAAGAATGGAATTTTTTGTACTCATTCACAACACTTGTTGAGGTTAGTCTCCAGATAGGCATGGCCTAAACCGGGGTCATTCAAAAATGGATGAATATATAAGCAGAGCTTACACACAGAACGACAGAGACGACACAGGTTGGGGACCACCACTAGAAATCTAGTAGAAAAAAACTCAGACATCACACAGTGCCGGACCCCCACCTGTGTCTCTGTCTCTATGTGCATAAGGTGTAGGTGCCATGTCTTATTTAGCCTGCTATTTGAAGCAGTTATATATATAATATCTGGGAAACTCACATAGGGAGAGAGGCCAAAGCCTCCAACCATCCTGAGCTAAGAGTAGAGAAAACACAAATAATAAGAAAAGACATTTGGATGTGCTGGGAACATGAGAACGCCCTGCTCTTCGAGGCTAATGCTCGGTGCTGCCTAGTTAATGTTCATCTCCGTCACGCCAAAAGCCTGCCGCCTCATTCCTGAAAGGCTGCCAAAGAAAGCTTAGGACCAAAGCAAGACTTGTGCCATCTAACTTCACCACTTTGGTTAGGATTGCCTCGAGACTCACCAGGCCCTGTAATTCATAGGCCTGAGCTTAGGCTGGCGTAGGGCAAGAGACAAGTGCTCACAGGCCAGATGAGCGCAGAGATCACAGGTACTCCCTGATGAGTACTGCTCAGAGTTAAAGTTAGCATTGATGGTGAACCCACAAGCTCATGTATCAGGTGTGCGGCTGCCAACTCATCATCCTTTGAGACCCGATTTAGATCCAGAGAGCCCTGATCACACCATCGGACTGATTAAGTCCTCAGTGGATTTATGGTATGCTTACTGGAAAATGGTTGTCAGAAGGAAGAGGAAGTAGCTCACCAGGAGCATGCGCTAAGATACCCAGTCGTCCGCTCCTCCTGTCTCTGGCTCCCTTTCCGTGCCCCCTGCGATGAGGACCTCTGCTCCATCATAGCCACTCTGCCATAGGTATTCCTCACCTCAAGCCTAAGACAATGGATGTAGGCAATGGTGGGCCGAAACTTCTCAGTCAAGTAAATTTTTCCTCTTAGGTGATTCCTGTCAGGCAGTGACAAACCAACACCATCAGCATCCTCCAAATGCTCATGAAAAACATCACAACCTGCTGACAGAAACCTATTTAGTGCCATTTAACCCTTGTTCCGTTCATTTAACGAGTCCGCATTATTACCCATTTTTTTCTTAAATGTGTCAATTAAATTACTTCATATCCCGCGCTCAATCACTAATTTCTAGGGCTTCAAAGATCTTTGTTGTTGAATTTCCCACCATCGTTTGTAACAAGGATAGATTTGGAGGAAGTCAGTTCTGTCCCAGACATTTGATAATAGATATATTTCTTTATCTTTATTCAAATTCACTTTGAGGAGATGTTCTCTTGCAAGTAAACTCATCTTCATGGGTAGAGGCTATCTTCTTGGTAGAAGAGTAGATACACATGTATTTTGAAGATATTTGGATGAGAGACTTCTAGGAACATCGGAGGAGACAATATGTGAGAATTCATACACACATCAGCTTCACTCAGTCTGTGTGGATATGCTCCATTATTCTGTTCATTCCTAAAATACAGTAAGATGGGAAATGTAAGAGGAGCTGACAACAAATGAGAAAACTGAAAGGCAGGTGGATAAGGAAAACACAGTCTGTTTATGACACCACCAAGGTGGAAATTTCTATATACCAGCTCTTGTTAACCTGATGTAACCACCCAGGATGGAGTTTCAGGAAATCTAAGAATTGTCACAATTACAGCAGCAGGCTGAATGGTGTCCAGGGGCCTATCTCAAAACTGTGAGGAGCTGTCCTAAGGGTCTTCACTATAAAATGTCTCAGAATTACACCTATACAGAGGATATTTAGAATACATCCACAACCACACAATACATGCACACACACATAGGTGCACACGTACATACATGCACACTTGCACACACACATACACACGCACTTACATACATTCGCAGACATCCTCAGACACCCTCAGACACAAACACAAGTATACAGAAACATGTTTCCCCTTCCACAAATTTGCAAATATGCAAACACGTGCACACACACGAACATGTTTTTGGCATACAAACAAACATTCCCATTCACACATACACAAATATTCCATCCAAACACATGGGCAGATACACATAACCCCACCAAAACACACACACACACACACACACACACACACACACACACACACACACACGTATGCACACTCAAAATACACACATATTTACTTTTGCCTGTATATGCACAAATGCACACATGCACACATATTCAACAGGATGAGAATATATTCTCATATCCTCACCAGTACACTATCATGCAAACAATCAAGAAAGCTACTGTTCATAGGAAAATTACAACCACATTTATAGTGTGTGGAAAATGTTTTGTATCACTATTCCTAGTAAAATTTATGGTAGCTACTTAGTAGACTTTGCATGAAGGAGTTAATAAATAACTACCTTTCTCTAAAGTAATCAAGAGAGATAATGAGGAAAGATAATGTGTGAGCTGAGACCGTGAATGAGGAGAAGGTTGGGAAAACAAAGCAGACTGGGTTGGGCATATGTGTTCTTGCGTGATACGTTTGCATAGTCTTAGTGTAAGTTTTCCTTCAATATTTAAACTACAAACCTGTCAGGGTAAAGAAACATATTAACACTGGTCACCTTTCTACCATTAACTGTCAGGAGTGAGCAATGGTTCCTTGTCAGCATGAGTATGTGAGTACATACTCCATGGTGCTTGGTGACTCTGACTCTCTGTGTCTGTAACCCTGTGCATTGTGTTTGTTTTCCCATGGAATAAATGTGCAACGTGCTTAGGAGATCTCTTGGTAGGCATAGGTTGGCTTTCCATTAGTACAGCTATCAATTTTGAAAAGCCAAAGGGTCAAAATTTCACAAATATAAATTGTAACTTATTGTGTTATTTTCCCCATTGGTTTTACGTTGTCTTGAAGAGGTGGCTGCACCTGCTTTCCCAGGCAGCTTGTAAGCACCTGGCAGGGGTACCATGTTCACTGTCTTCCTCTGTTTATCCATCTGAGAAAATCCCAAGTGTCAGGGCAATAGTCTTCTTGTAGTTATCACAAATAATTCTTCAACCTATTTATGTTGCCTTCTACTATGGTCTTCAAAGATTCTTGCTTAAAGTTATAGCCTAATTTATCTATTACGATGTCATGCCTTCTATCCAGATGAATAAATATGCCTTTCAAAAAACATCTCCTAGAAGGTTACCAGCTCCATCAGGTAATCACACTACTTGTGGATATTATTTTGTGGAAAACAAAAATGATATCAAATAGAGGCCTCTTGAATGTGGTACATTCTAAGAGGAATCTGAGAGAAGAAGATGGACCTTTAAAAGGCTTGACCCCTTCCTTTGCAATCTCACAAGAGAAAATCCCTTCTCCCCAGGTAGATGAAGGCAGTTTTCCTATGTTCAGATGTTTTCTTGTGTGGATGAGCTTTCCTTCCTGTATTTTCTATAGGTTATAGAATAAGTCTCTCTGTCCCCTTCTCTCCTTATACCTCCATGTGTGTGCGTGTGTGTGTGCATGTGTGTGTGTGTGTGTGTGCATGTGTATGTGTGTGTGTGTGTGTGTGTGTGTGTGTGTGTGTGTATGTGTATGAGTGCACATGTTCTTAGAACAATGATTGGCAAGTCCTAAGTCATTTCTATAATGATAAAGAAAATGCTGTAGGTTGCTAATGTTAGAGGTGGCATACAATATGTGCTCACTAGGAATGAGGCATCTACAAAGCATCGATGCATCTAGACCTCACTGTTCTCACAAACACACCACAGTGGCCCTCTCCTCCATGTGACTTTACACTGCTTGAGAATTTACAGTGTGGTCCCTTGCTTGACTTGCACTGAGCGAGCTTTTCAACAAAGGCTTTCTCTGCTGTGGACATATGGATGCAGTGGTTATATCCAGACTTGCCAGGGAACACTGTTAAAAATTCAACTTCCTCGGATCTCTACTGAATTCCATTGAGCAACTCCCAAGAGGACTAAGTTTTCTCAGTTTCTTTGTGACTCGGCTCAGCTGAGTTTGAAAATCACCAAGCTGAAATGTAGTGGACTCACAGAGATGGAAGAAACCAGTTCTGCCAATTTAGTCCACTCAGATCTAGGAAGGAAACATGATGTATGGATTTTAGTGATGGGTTAAATGAGTAGCCTGCCTCTCAATGTAACCTGACAATTCAGGTGACTTTTCAGTACTATGTTTCTTCTGGTGCATGCATATGAGTATAGTGTGTGTGTGTGTGTGTGTGTGTGTGTGTGTGTGTGTGCACAAGTGTGTGTGCACAAGTGTGTGTGGTGTGTACACATGAGTGTGTGCATGTGTGTGTGTGCATGTATGTATACATGCATATATATGCATGTGTGTGTGCGTGTGTGCACATGAGTGTGTGTGTATGGGAGTGTGAGCAAGTATGTGTGTGGTGTGCACATGTGAGTGTGAACATGTGTGTGCAGGTGTGTACAAGTGTGTGTGCATGGGAGTGTGAACATGTGTATGCATTGTGAGTGTATGTACATGTGCATGTATATATGTGCATGTATGTGTATACACATGTGTGCACTCACTGAATGTGGAATTCACTAGCTGAACTAAGCAGGCTGGCCAGTGAACTCCACAGATTTCCTGCTTCTGGCAATGCTAGTGTAAGTGTAACCCAAATAAACCCTTTTCTCCTGACTTGGTTTTTGGACATGCTGTTTCATCACAGCAACAGAAACCCTAGCTAGGACACCTGCGTAGGTATCTCAGCAGGTAAGGGTGCTTGCTACCAAGCCTAATGACCCGAATTTGTTCCCCAAACCCAAGTAATGGAACAGGGGAACTGACTCTCTACACTGGCATATTCTTACCCCACAAGTTAATTGTACTTTTAAGTAGTTGTGCCGGTGCAGACTTTCCCCCAAGTATCTGAATGCTGAAAACACTGCTTTTATTTTTCCCCCCTTGGAACAAAATGAATGTAACAGGAATCTATTGTGACTCACAAACCGTGTAAGAGAAATAGAGGGTACACATCAATGTGTGAGATCTAGAATTATTCAGAGAAGAAAAGGAAAACCTTAACAATGGATTTCACTAGAGGATGGTTTTTTTTCTTCTTTTTTGCCTTTCAGTTTGGTCTCTCAGAGTAAGATTCTTAATGCGCTTTCACCGTGGTGGAAGTAAACGTTTGGGAAGGTGTCTTTTCTTTTTGTAACAGAAAAGCAGAGGTGTACGGAGTTTACCCTGAAACCCTGAAACACCTGCAACTCTCTGTTACTAGGCAGCTTCTCAAACATGCTGGTGCGACGAGACTCCTCTGTGCCGTTAGTCACACTCCGAGGTAAAAACCTGCGTGGGAGTTTCTAGACTCCACAGCCCACTTCTCCTGATAAGTGAACATCACACCCAGATGCGCCTTTTGCATTTCTCTTCCAGTGTGCAGTATTTTACTTGACAGCCTGAGGAGGATCGGCATTTACTAGTCTGGCCGGCATGGAGTGTGAACCTACTTCTTGTTTTGATTTAGCAATAACTGCACAGTGCAGTCAATGAGAAAGAACATTCAGATTCTCATGTTGGTCTCCTCCACAAGTCCCAGTTCCTTCTGGGAAATAGCAGCAGCAGCAGCAGCAGCAGCAGCAGCAGCAGCAGCAGCAGCAGCAGCAGCAGCAGCAGCAGCAGCAGCACTTTGCTTCCCACAGAGCTCAGTTTATGGTAGAGTCCCAGCCCTCTCTGTCTTCTTCTCATCGACATCCTACGGTTTATGCACTCATCTTTGATCCCCAAGTTTGAAGTATTTGTTGATATTGTTTGTTTGTTTGCATGCTTTTGGTTTGGGGGTATTTTTGTTTGTTTTTTTGTTTGTTATTTTTCCCCCTACCATTCTCCATTATGAGCCTTCCACTTCCTAAAGAAAGACTCCTGGATCCCAGCCACTGCTCCCAGTAGTGTCTCAACCCTGGTCCCCCTCCAACTCTGCTTGCAGGCCCTGGAGTGCTGCAGTGCATCAAGCATCACACAACCAGTGAGCTCGCCCTCAACTGTCTCTAGGCTGGCTTTAGTCCTCAGACAAGCAGAGTCTATCTCACTCACTCTAAAACTGTCATTGACCAGCAAACAAGGAAATGACTTCTTTTTACAGAGTTACATCCTGAAAATTGTCTCATTTTTTAAAATATTCAATTCATGAGAAGTGTTAGAGAAAAGAAAAAGCCCAGGTTGTTCTAAAAATAAAGAATGAACTCCCAAGTATTACAGGATCAAATATAAGCATTATTGTTTTAACTTAGTGTCAGGCATCATAGAATTATTTTTTGAGATGTAATTTAGCTACATCTGCATAATAACGAACCTAAAAATAACTGGAACTCCTTTTCCTTGTTGGAGAAGTGTAGTCTTAATTTCGTTTATTGTGTTTTTGTGTTTCTTCTATTTCACATCTGTGGTTTCTCTTCTGACTGAATCTTCAGCTTGCATTGAGAGGAAAGCGACTCATTTAACCCACCACTAAAATCCATGCATCTGGACCCAAATTAGCAAGGCAGCATCAGAGGTAGAAGTAGGACATACAGGAAAGAATGCTTATTACCTAAGAAATACGGCTGTGGATTCTGTAATCAGCATTCTAATATGCCAAGTTAGTAAATACCACAAAACAGAGGCTTTATCATCTAAGATAAACGGGACCCAGAGGTGGCAGAGAGAGCAAGCCGGGATTAGATATGCCTTTGGAATCTCTTGATTTTTGATAGAGTCTTATCATATTGCATCAGGTTGGTAGGAACTCCCATGCCCAAGTAACTCCCTCTGCTTCATGTATAGAATAGTTTAAGGTACAGGCACTGCTACTGTGCCCGGCTCGGGTTATTACTTATACTTTCCATTTGTTTGTGTTTATTTCCTAGAACACACATGCCATTCTAGTATAAAATGACTGAGAGGATACAGAATGCCCACGTGTACATACTTACACTACAATGAGACTCTGCGGCCGAAAGGCCCAAATGCATAAGTACAGTTGAGCTTCCTGATGGACTAGTTAACAAACAATATTTTGTGGAAATTATGTTTGGAGAAAAATTCCCACATGAATCAGAAATTTAACAAAATGAAACCAAAAGTACTAGAATGTACTTAAATGACCCATTAAACCCTCACCGCCTGGCGTTTCAACATAAACCAGGTGTCAAACTGGACTCAGTTTCTAGTGGCCATTACATAGTTTCATATGTATGCATACAGAGAATCTAATTTAAATATGCAAAAATTAGTATAGTGAAAGGAAGGAGTCTAACTTCCCGTTTGAAATTCACCAATCCTCTGTGTTGCCAACATCCACAGCTCCTCTAGTAGGAAAACAGATTCTGTTGATCCCTTCTTTTGGCTTCTTAGAGTACTTGTTTAGGATTCAGGGCACCTGGTAAGTCTCTTTCGAATGTGCATTGGCTTAGGCATACAGTGGAGAGTGACATGGTGGCTGCTAAGTGTGCCTGCCGGTCAGAGAGAACACCTGACATCCTCTGGTCCGGTGCTCTGGGCTCAGGTGGAGACCTGGGCTATGCACAAGAGCTGCTGAGACCTCAGAAGATTGATGTTTGCCTCCGGCATCCCCACCCTATCGTCTGAAATCAGGGGACCCCAGGTTTTTCCCAGCGTGTGTCTGCCTTTCCCTTCTTGGAACTCCTAGAGTCAACACTAAGGGGCACCAGAGCCTTGGACTGTAGCGCCAGCCTGGAGGGCGCTGCAGAAGTCCCGGCGCAGAGGAGCCCACCCGGCGGGGCTGGGCGGCAGGAACAGTGAGCGGATGCCCCAGGGTCTTAGGGGTCCTCTGCAGGAATCCTCTGAGATTAGGGCCCCCAAACTCAACACCGGTAGGGTGCACCGCAGTGCTGGTGCTTCCCCGGGGCTGTGGAGATCTTTTGTTGCCGCTTACTTTGGAGGAGAAAACATGGTCAGACATGGAGTATAGTGTGGTCATAGCTGCAGCACACACACAGTGCCCGGAAAGCAGCACTGTGCAGCCAGACAAACAGACACACGCACCCCCGCATCCTTTCTGACCCATAAAACCAATTTAGGACAAAACCTGAACGCAGTGGAACTCTCTAGAGACCCAAAGAGCATTCCAATTGAGCCTGCAAAGTCACCTCGCCCCTCCTCTAGTCAGCCTCCTCTTGCAAGAAATTGTCTAGCGAGGGAAATGATATCCAGTCACTGGTTCCCAACAGGGACCTTTTAGCTACCCTCCGGTGTCTGGGACTTGTTCCCCTGGACAGCGGGGTAGGAGAAGCTGGAGACCCAGGACAGCAGCCTTGGCCACTCGGTCCAGGTCTTGACTCCGAAATAAAAAAGTGGGAAGGGATCGCAAGCCCTGGGAAAAAACCTCAGTGCACAGGGCCCGGAGGGGGCGGCGGACAGCGGGTCCCCAGGGTCCCCAAACCGCCGCCCGGTGCGTCTTCGTCCTCCTCCCCGGGCCAAGCTGCTGTCACTGCACCAGGATGGAGAGACCTCGGGGCGGGAGGAGATGACGCAAAATCCATCGCTCCCCCCAAAAAAGTGTGCCTCCAGGACGAAGATGGCGGCAACTTAGCCCGGGGACTGAAGATGACTGTGGCCTCCGGAGGCCCAGAGCAGGCGACTCGGCCCCCGGCGGCGCCCGCGGGCAGACCTGCAGCGGCCGCGGCGACAGTCGGAGAGCGGGGTGGGGGGTGGGGGGGAGGGACAGCCCCGCCGGCGGCCGCCCAAGCTCGGGGCGCGGGGAGAGCCAGCGCGAAGTAGGCGCGGGAGGCGGAGGAGAAGCCAGCGACGGAGAGGAAGGAGGAGGAAGAGGAGGAGAAGAGGAGGAGGAGAGGAGGAGGGGAGGCGCTCCGGTCGCCGTCAGTGGGCAGCAGAGACGCGGCATGCCCCTGGCAGGGGAGAGCGGGCTGTCCTCAGCTGGGCCATGGGGACCCGCGCGCTGACAATGCCGGGGTGATAGGAGCAGCGCCAGCCACCCCGCCACCTCCACCACCATCACCTCCCGCACTCAGCCTCCCCACCGGCCAGCACAGCACCAGCCTCCGCGTCTCTCTCTCTCTCTCTCTCTCTCTCTCTCTCTCTCTCTCTC
>JANHMN010000015.1:4294447-4353533 GCA_030674055.1 Rhabdomys pumilio | reverse complement strand
AGAGAGAGAGAGAGAGAGAGAGAGAGAGAGAGAGAGAGAGAGAGAGAAGAAACGGGAGGAGGGGATACGGAAATTAAACCCTTTAAGTCAATGCATATTGTGGTGACACCGGCACAGGAGCCCTCACGGTGGAGACGGCCAGGGCTGTGCGTTCCCAAAATATGACCAGGGGTGCTTGGATGTGTCGGCAGTATGACGACGGCTTAAAAATCTGGTTGGCAGCACCCCGGGAGAACGAGAAACCGTTCATCGATTCAGAGCGGGCTCAGAAATGGCGACTGTCTCTGGCTTCTCTCTTGTTTTTCACAGTCCTGCTCTCTGATCACTTGTGGTTCTGCGCCGAGGCCAAGCTGACCCGGACCCGGGACAAAGAGCATCATCAACAGCAGCAGCAGCAGCAGCAACAGCAGCAGCAGCAACAGCAGCAACAGCAGCAGCAACAGCAGCAGAGACAGCAGCAGCGGCAGCGACAGCAGCAGAGGCAGCGACAGCAGGAACCCTCCTGGCCCGCGCTCCTGGCCAGCATGGGGGAGTCCTCGCCCGCCGCCCAGGCACACAGACTCTTCTCCGCCTCCTCGTCCCCCACCCTGCCCCCCTCCCCGGGAGGCGGCGGCGGCAGCAAGGGCAACCGAGGCAAGAACAACCGGAGCAGGGCTCTTTTTCTAGGAAACTCTGCCAAGCCGGTGTGGCGCCTAGAGACTTGTTACCCCCAGGGCGCCTCCTCCGGCCAGTGCTTCACCGTGGAGAGCGCGGACGCTGTGTGCGCCAGGAACTGGAGTCGGGGGGCGGCCGCGGGGGAGGAGCAGTCGTCCAGGGGCTCGCCGCCAACTCCGTTGTGGAACTTGTCGGATTTTTACCTTTCGTTTTGTAATTCCTACACACTTTGGGAGTTGTTTTCGGGGCTGTCCAGTCCCAGCACTTTGAACTGCAGTCTGGACGTGGTGCTCACGGAGGGCGGTGAGATGACCACGTGTAGACAGTGCATCGAGGCTTACCAGGACTACGACCACCACGCTCAGGAGAAGTATGAAGAGTTCGAAAGCGTGCTGCATAAGTACTTACAGTCGGATGAGTACTCGGTGAAGTCCTGTCCTGAGGACTGCAAGGTAGGGACAGTGGGTTGCTTTCCCCTCCGCGGCTGCTTTTCATGTTTGATTCATTTTATCTGGCTCTGGTTTTGTACGTTTAATCATTGTTTACCCGGCTATAAGAACTTGACTTTCTGATGGAGTTGGGGACATCTGGTAGGTTGCTGGTGGCCTGATGCCTTCTTTTCAGCGCCCTTGGTACACCAGGAAACTCCATCTTCTAAGATAACCAAGTCAAGGCTTCTGCTGCTTGAGGTTTGCAGTTGTCTCATTCCCTGTCACTGCTTGTCAGGGAAGTAGGGGACCAGCGCACGCAAGTAACCAGAAGGGATCTTCTGGTGAATCTGCCTACATTATTTCTCCACTTCTAACATAACGAGGTTGGTTGGCCAGAGGAACAAAAGTGTAGTTGATGTAGAGAGGAAACAGCCAAACGTACACATTTTATAGCTTTTATAAGCTAGCTCTTGTTCTTCAGTAAGTCTGAAGGCCTGTTTTCTTTAAGCTTCCTGTTTCCTCTTAGACATATATGTAGTATGGGCCTGGGTGTCATATGAGTAGAAGATTGTAGTAAGCTATCTATTAATTGATTCTCAATGTTAAACTGGTAATCATACACTTTACATAATTGCTTTATTTCCACATACTCCGAAGAAATAGAAAATGACACATCTTTGATGCTATGAGTTAAAATTCTGGGAAATAGCTAATAAATTGTACTGTAGTCAGCTAGGACTGTGGTGACCTTGCTGATTAGCAAAGGAGAAGTCTAGGCAAGTTTCTTGGAAATGGTGTATGCATCCAGGGGCTGCTGGAAGTGCCGCTGTCCGTGGTGCTGAAATGGGGCTAGTCCAAGAGAGGCCTAAAGATGAAGACGCTGCAGTGACCTTTAGCTGGGAAGATGTGAGGACAGTATCTCTGTAGGTGTGGGTGTTAGCTTTTTAACGCAATTAAAAAACACAAAAGAAAATTTTATTGTTGTTTCAAAAGAAATAAGACAAATAAGAAATAAGTTATTTCTTCTCTTTTCAACTTCCCCAACCCTCAGCGCTCAGAAGGCCTCCTCCACGTGCTTTCTATGGAGGAGGGGTCAAGGGTCATACAGATTGAAGGAGTGTGATGTTTAACTCAGAGCTCTTATTTGAAGTCAGAAGAACTCAACTATAAGACACGCTTTATAGTTTATCTAAACTTAGCTGACCTTGCTTATAGGTTTTATTTCATTCCATTTTTAAGATAAGAAATTTGGACTGCAATTTAAAGAATAGTTTATCACATTGATGAAGATCTTATTTCAGTGGATAAGCCAATATTTAAGCTCTCTATTTGTTTGAAACATGCCTGTAATTCATTCCTAGGAAGAAAAATCAGCCTTAATGATAGAAACTAACTGTGAATGACTAATGCATACACTGCATTGCTATTTATCCTGATGGGATTGTTGCATAAAACATTAAGATAAGGAAATGACAGATAATTCTACTACTAGCAAAAGTATACCGTAGATTCCAACAATTTACAGTTAGGGAGCATGATGGAAATTTGACTTTGCATGCTCCCTTGACTGTAAGCCCTCACTGACATGCCTTGTAATGTTAATTTAATTAATCCCATATTTAAAAGGAAGTCTGTTGTTAGTGGAGTGGGATCATTCCCTACCTTACAGGAAGTGTCCAAATACATCAGATGTTTCTCTTTGTCTTCATCTAAATTAAATCTCAACATGGAATTTATATTATCATAAGGGAAACATCAACTGTAAATTTTTTTATGATGCTACTAGGTACTCGAAGATGAAACTTACATTTTTTGGATAAAGTTGAATTTGTTAGCACTGTAAAATCCTAACTTTTTAAAAACCATTCCTCTTCACACTGAAAAGTAAACAGAAATGCTTGCATTTCTCAGTGCAGCAGAATTTATTACTGGAGATGCCCTGGTGCCTTGCATTCACTTCTCGGTGGCAGAGACATGGCAAATTACTTTGACAGTACGATACAATAATTCCATAATAGATGGTTTTTTAAAAATACTTAAATTTTAGTTGAAAGTGTTAGCATACTTGGTTTAAGGTAAACGAACTAACTTGGTTATACATAGAAAATGATATGTGCATAATTTCTTAGCTTAATGAGTAAGCTCTCTGATTCTGAAAAAGCCATATGTATACCTTAATACAAAGTATGAAAGAGACGGCTTAAAGTGATTGCTGATTTTGAAGATTATAACTGAATTTATAAAAACATTTTCTTATTTCACAATGACTATAGTCAGAATCTTTCTTCAAATTCATGCAAAAATCTCCCCGCCCCTTCGGCAATTACAAAGCCAGAGATAGGCTAAAAAGATGGCTCTCTAATAAGGCTGCTAAAGATAAACACGTTGTCTCCGTGGTGGCTAAAGTACTCATAAAATGCAGTTTTAGTGGTTTGTAAATATACTTATTATAGATAAGATATATTCCATCCCATTAGCAGTATAAATTAGTGATATTTACATTTTAAGAAAAACATGTTAACTTTTTAACAGATCTGCTGCAATGACATCTAACTTTTTAGAGTTAAGATATATTACCGAATTTAGTTTCATATTCTCCCTCCATTACAAATGTACTCTATACAATAAGAGTAGATTAAATGACAATTTCATGTAAATTTCTTAAAGAGCTTTTTTTTATATTTGGGAGAGGGAGGACCAGTTTGAATCAGTTGCGCATTTAAAAGTCCTTAAGTCACATCTCTTATGACTGAGCAGTGAACATTACAGTGTATATCAGGACACCACCACTGTGGAGGGTGAGACAGAAGGGTCACAAATTCCAGACCAAGCCCGGCAAGGCTGTGAAATAGCTTCTGGTTTGTTTTATTTTGTTTGTTTGTTTTTTGGTTTTATTTGTTTAAGTTTATCTTGAGTTTATTATTTATTTATAGTAAGTAGAGATCAAATAGAGCCATTTTATCCTAGAAAACTCACGTAAGATATTAGAAAAAATCAGTACTCTGGTGTACTTTTTAAAAATCATTGTGATTAATGGTTTGTTATCTTTTATTTTTTTTAAAAAAGCAAATATTTGCATTTATGAAGAAATGTACAAAACATATAAATATGTAACTTATATTTTATCATTTAAGGTTCTGCATTACACAAATTAGGTAGCAGAAGCTTTGGGTAATTTCCTCCATAGTTCATGGCATTATTCGAAAACAGTGTCTTCAGCATATAAGAAGAATCAGATAAATGTATAAAAATCATCAAGGTAGAAAATACAAAAAAATGATATTTTCTAAGCTCCAATTTACAAATATATATATGTGTATATATATGTGTATTTATATATGTGTATGTATATATATGTATATATATGTGTGTATATATGTATATATATACATATATATATATGTATATATATAGCTTCATTTTTAAAAATTTTCTTTTTATCACACTTTTAAGTTAAACCATGAACATTCTAGAAAATGTATCCTATGTATGTGAGATTTCAGGTTACATATATTTTGTGTTACATGTAAGCGTTTGTTGCCACCAACAGCATCATTTACCTAGTATGGTTTCAGATACTTGACAAAAGAACACATATTTGAGATCGAATTCTAACATAGGACATAGCAAAAATCTAAAGATCAGTTATGCCTGTGTAAATTGTCGTCTTCAGGGTCCTTAGAATGCGTGGGCTCTCACTGTTTTATTTTTACAATATCATTTTACGCATGTTAATTGCTTGCACTTAGCAGACACAGGCTACACAGTACCTCATGCATATCAAGGACTTGATGTTTCCCTAATACTTTAGATTTTATTTTTCATCCTGAGTTGCTCACAGCACCACCCATTTTGAAGTCATAGAGTTTGGGTTATGTGCTGTGGACTTTGACACAAGTCAGCAGACAAAACAGTTCCTGTAATGACTTAGGTTCATTGTCAACACGACACACATGGGAAGAGAGACCCTCAACTGAAGAGCTTCCTCCATCATGTTGACCTTTGGGCATGTCTGTCAGGAATTTTCTTGATTTGTAATTGATGTAGGATGGCCCCTCCTCAGTTGGAGGTGCCATCTCTAGGTGGGCCTAGGGTGTATAAGAAAGAGACAAATTCTGAGTCTAGATACTAGCCAGTAATCAGTGTTCCTCCATGGCCTCTGCTTTAGTTCCTGCCTCCAGGTTGCCTCCTTGAGTTCCTGTTCTGACTTCCTTGATGGTGGTCTGAGATATGGTAATGTAAACCAAATAACCCACTTCTTCCCACAAGTTGGATTTGGTCAGTGTTTTATCACAGCAACAGAAATGCAAACTAAGATAATAGATAGCACTTATTCTTACTTATTTTGATGTTGAGTTCTTTAAAGCCATAGAGAAATGTCTTTTTTTAAAAAAAAAAATATTTATTCATTTTAGTTTATGTGGATATGTATGCGCCCATGTGCACATCAGATTCTACACAGGTCAAAAGAGGGAATCGATCCTCTGGCACTGGATATAAAGACTGTTGTTGAGACACCATATGGATGCTGGAAATTGAACCAAGGTCCTCTGAAAGAGCAGAAAAGTGCTTTTAACAGCTGACCAATCCCTCCAGCATCAGGAAACAGTTGGAAAGAAAATCCAGTACCTTAAATCTGCTTCCATCCCACGTTTGAACCTCCAGCATTATTCTGCTGTTTGTAGTGACTGTGCACATGTCAGTGTCTAGGATGGAAAGCAATCTGAGAATAGATTTCTACTTCTGTTTGTAATTGAATGTTTTCTTTTCTACAGGATCAGATAGTCTGGTCATGCAGATGAGTAGGGCCTCTTTAAAGTCAAAGATACCATCAAGATCTTTTTATGACTCAGATCTGTGGTTTTTAGAAATATATTTTGCACTATGTAATTGCTGATTTATCATTGGCATTTTCCCTTTATAGAAAAAAAAACCCACTCACAATATACCCCAATGTGAACTGTCTGCAGTCTTCCAGACCAAGAAGCATGTTTTTACTCCGGACTTGTAAGTGGGTCAGATTAGCCGCTATATAGGACATAACCTAGATGCTGATGTATGTTGGTTTTAATCACTTCTGTTGGATGAGGTCAGTGTTTGCTTATGCAAGGTGAATTAAAGTGCAGAGGAATAGGAAACCAAGCAGAGATTCCAACCCCACACTCCCTCATGTGGAAATTGCAAATCACTACGCTAATTTTTCTTGCTAAACTTACTATACAATAACAAAGTATAAACAACTGTTTCAAGGAACATAATGGTTTGGTTTGGGTTATCTGAGCTGTTGCTTTAATTTCATTTTTTTTCATTAAAAATGTCAATCTTATAATGACTAAGGCCCAAACACTCTGATGCTCATATTGGTTTAGGTGATAAAGATATTTCTTCGATTTTTCACTGGACATAGAGTATACATCATTGCCTGTGGGTCCACTTTGGAGGATCCTGACCATCTCTAGAAACTCTGATATCTAGAGATTCTGATGTCATTTATCTGATATGTGTCATGTGCCCAGGCTTGTTTAATATTGAATCAGTGAGTATTAGACTCAGCTAAGTTCTTTTGGTCCTTAAATGCCCGTTATGTGTAATAATTCCAGTAAAAGTTGAACCAGCCAGAAACTTTGTGGGAAGGTATCATGTACAGAAGCTAGAGGGCAACAGACTAGTGAGGAGGTTGAGGGAAAAGATACAAAGTGAGCTACCTGATGCAGGGGAGTTGAGAAGGCAGAAGCCATCTTGCAGCTAAGGAAATGGCTGGGTATAGAAAGGTAGGCCTGAGGACTGGCTTCCTGTTGGCCAAGTCACCACACCCATGTTCACAGAATGGGCTGAGCACAGGACTGCAGAACTCCAGCAGCAATGTTGGAGATGTACCCACCTCATTATTTCTTCTTCTAATTCTATCTGACTGGAATATACAGTCCCTGGACTTTCTTGAAAGTATGTGGCTGGTTTCCAAGGCAACCTGTTGGCCTTCTGTATTACTTCCTACAACTTATGTCTGTTTCCTTCCTCATCCACTCACTCTGTCGAACATGGAAAAATCTCTCATTTTGCCTTTTTAAAAAAAAATAATGTTAATAGGCCCTGTTTTCATTTTTTGCTATTTTCTATAGCAGTGCAGATTCATATACAGTCTCTTTAAAGGCACATACTGCTAATGAACACAGATTGATTTAGTTCAGGAAATACTTTTTGACAGAAACTGTTCCCTCTGAAAGTAATTATAAATAACCATCATCTTAATCACATATTTAATATTCTTTTAAAATGAAATATTCTAATTTACCCTGATATTTAATATTCAAAAGAACATAAGGTTAACATGTGTCATTTCTTCTAAGCAGTGAATAATGTAAGCTATATATTATGCCAGAGGCGTGGAAATATTTATTTGTAAGTGATAATGATTTATTGCTAGGCTTCTTGACAGTCTGCTTCCATATTCAGGTATTTATAAGCAAGATGATATGGTAGTGATCCCTGTGGTAAATATCTTATTATCTACTGATATTCCTTTCACATTTAAGGATAGCTTTGCTGTTGTTAATGGTATCTCCACCCTTGTGTGGGATAAGTGAATGTTTATGACTTTAGCCTCTTTCCTTTGGGTTTCCTCTCTTTTTATTGCTTTGCCTGCTTGTTGTCACTCAGCATGTTCTTGCCTGCCTCTTGGAAATGGATCTCTGTGTCCTACTGGCAATGGTCTCATGGGAGATCCAAAATTTAAAATTCTTTCTTCTCTGCAACTCCCTGATAAATGGACTGGTCTTTTTCTTACTGAACTGTCACTGGCTTTGTTAGTTTCAAATGCAAATTGAACTAAGCTGCTAAGGGCAGTGGTGTCATGGCATTCTCTCTCCTAGACTATATTGTTGATGACCCAGACACCAAGAGTTAGGAACAGTCAACAGGCCTTAGAGATTTTTAGATCAGAAACTACTTCCTTCCATCTTTATGTCTGCCCTGTGAGGTAAGATCCATGACTGGCTGGCTTTGTTGGTGTTGGCCTCTGGTGAGGCAGAACAGCATATGTCATAAGTCATTTGCCTCCTGCCTAGCATATTTAGAGAAAGAAAGAAAAACACGACAGAGGCTGGGCTTCCTTCTCTATTTAAGGGTATACTGCCAAGGCCTAGGAAACCTTCTCTGAGTTCATCTCTTGAAGATTTCACCATTTCCCAAGCAGGCCAAGCTTAGAACTAAGCTTCTATTGGATGGATCTTGGGGGAACATTCCAAACCCAAAATTGAGAAAAAGGAAAATAATTTTGAGAAACACAGGGTTAGTCAAAGGTACAACACCTTGTAGAATGGACATTGAGGTCAGAGAGGGACTGGTAAGTGTCTCAGTAGGTAAAGGTGCTTGCTGCAAAGACTGTCCACTTTAGGTAAATGCTGGGTCCTATGTTGTGGAAGAGAAGAACCAGCTCCACAGGTTGTCCTCTGATTGTCACATTCTGTGCTGTGGGCAGGCAGCCTACATGAATGTGCACCCTCTCTCTCTCTCTCTCTCTCCCTCTCTCTCTCTCTCTCTCTCTCTCTCTCTCTCTCTCTCTCTCTCACACACACACACACAAATACTCACTAAATGTAAAAATATTTTTTAAATTGTGTCAATGAGTTTGGCAATTGTGTCTTAGTGACCTTACACTTGTAGATTTAATACATTATAAGAACGTATGCCAAGAGCTGATGGGAGAAGGTGTAAGTTGCTGGTGAGTGAAGAAAAATCCAGCTTCTTTGATTAAGTTTGTCAGAGAAAACAGAGAATGGATAAAGGCCAGAGTCTTCCAAGAAACAACTTACAGTGAAATGAGTGTGATACTGGTAGTCCTTGATCTCTTCATCAAAGTGGATGCTGTTGTACCTCAGTCATTGCTAAAGCTCTTGGGAGGGGTGAGGTCACAAGATGGGTGTTCTCTTCAACACCCAGGCTCCTTCCTCTCCTTCTTCTTACCACTTATGGTTTTTTTTGTTTGTTTGTTTTTTAAAGAAACAATGATTTGCTTGCAGTAGCTCAGAAAATAAACATAACTTTGAATTCGAATATACTTCAATCAAATAGAAATCTCATTTCAAAGTAATATAAAATATTGATTGGTCTTAAGTATGAAATCAACCATTATATAGCATATGTTTCTAAAGTTACTGTCTTTGGGAATGAGGTGCCAACTAAACTGTATATTTCAATAGTAAAAACTAGCTTTGAGTTGAACAGGGAAGTGTAGAGAGATGATTAGATGACTGAGTGCAGATTGGCTTTAGCTTCCTGCTTTCACTGTTTTCTAGTTACATGATACTGCTCCAAGTGACTGACAACAGCTGCTCTATCCACCTCTTCCATAGAACGTGTCTTCTGTTTACATGAATGTATTTTACCAGGGTGTAGCCATGTCCAGTGAGTGGTAACAACTCATTAAAACCCATGGCCAACACAGTGAAAACAAATGTTGCCCTCACCCAAAGACTGACAAAATTTCTGGTTACCCATTTGTAGGTTTTAAGTAGACACTTCATTACTCATAACGAAATCCTGATGTGTTGTGCAGGCCCAGGTTATGCTTTCCGAGAAAGGTGACTGAATTATTCAGAAACGGCCAATAAAATCTTACGCAAGACCTTGTCTGGAGTAAGAGTGTTGCACTCTATTTGGTTGTTGTTATTATTTCATATTAGGAAATAACAAAAGATGTATTTCATCCTGAATAGATCTTGTCGGTGACTTAAACAAGTTGGATAGCCATCAAGGAGGAATATATGTGAGGGAGACTGGGGTGTTATCCTCCACCTCCTCAGTTTGATGGTAGGATTAGTCTTGAGTAAAGTTGTGGACGATTTATCTTGATAGGAATTAAAAGGTCAGGTACACCCAGATTTATTGTTGGAGATGGTGTCCTGAAATTTGGCCTTCTATATTTGCACAGTACTTGTTAAATTATGTGTTCTTTGCTGTACCACACACTTGTTTGGTTTGTAATAATTAGTATTCTTTTGACTGTGATGTAGGAAAAGAAGTCTAGGAGCAGATGGCCTTGGCTTTGAACCAGGCTCACTAGACATGGCAGATATAGCATGTGTCTGAACACAGAGGACAAAGTGGGGTCAGAGGAAGACTCATCTATGCTCTACTCAACGAATGGGGAGATGCTCTCCTGAGCAAACAAAGACACAACAAGATACAGCAAGGTCCTTTATCTTGGTGACAGTCATCACATAAGAGAGTTTTGCTATCTGCACTTCAAATTGCTTCAAGGACACAATAGAATCTCTGCCAGTGTTCCTTTAGTGCAGTCTACACTCAACAGAACAGCTCTATAAAAGGATCCCAGTGCAGAGGGATATTTGGGGAAGATCAGGAGCACTTTGCTACTGAAGGAGGGCAAGTGGGATGAGCTGAGGGTACTGTCCCCCATAGCCCACGACAGCATCTTTGCCTGGGAATAAATGGCAGCTAGACAATCTCCAATGCTCCTGATGACTCTTCAAGCTCTCAGTCAGGACCTCACTGTGCTAACTTCAGTGACAATGTCCCAGGCAGTGAGGAGAGTCCTTTACGGGGATACATGACTATTTGTCTTACTTTAATGCCTCGTTCCTAGCAACAGCACTGAGCTCTGACAGGGAGGTCATAACAATGTCAGTGGGATGCTAGCCTCAGTTTCCCTTTTCTGTATTTATTGGTCTGAATATTGAAAACATGAGTAAACCAAGCATATATTCCTCTCCTGGGAGAAGTAAAACTAACTGATGTTAATGTGTGAGTGAACACCATGATTAGCACAGTCTTGCCTGCTGCCTGCTCAGACTGCTCACTATTTTATCATCAAACAATCCCCTTGAGCAAGTAGGACCCAGTGTCATCGTGTGTGTGGTAGATAGAAAAGTTTTATCTTTGTTTTAATTTTTATTTTACTTTATTTTATTAGATATTTTATTTATTTGCACTTCAGGTGTCATCCCCTTTCCCCATTTCCCTTCCCTAGAACTCCTTATCCCATCCCCCCTCCTCCCTTCTGCTTTTATACCATTTTAATTACATGCATATATTAAGGTCAGTAAGTTTTATCTTTCCCCTCTGTTTTTTCCCCATTTAATTTTGACACATAAATGCAATCCTGTAGCTATTTCTTTATGGAGTCGACAACACTGAAGTCACCTTATAAGGAATTCCACTTTTTTTTCCTGTTTCTTACATCCATGAAGTCACATAAAGATAATTCATAAATGTCTTTATTTTATTATGTATTTTATTTTATTGTTTGAGGCTTCCATACATGGGTATTGTGTTTACAACACTTGTGTCTCTTCCTCTTTTTACTCCCAACCTCTCTGTGCCTCCCAACTCCCTCTCAGAGCATTGGCTTTTTTATTTTTTACTGTTACACACACACACACAAACATACTCACACACACATACACACTCACACATGCACAAACACACATGCACACACAGATAAACACACTTACACATGGACAAACACACACACACACTCACACATGTACACACTCACACATATGCACATACTCTTGTATGCACACACATATTCATACATGTACACACACTCATACATATATATACACACACATGGACATGTACACACACTCACACATGCACACACTCACACATATACACATACTCTCATATGCACACACATATTCATATATGTACACACACTCATACATATACACACACACACACACACACACATTCACACATGGACATGTACACACACACACACACACACACACACACTCCTGAGTCCATTTAGTGTTGTTCACATGCGTATGTGTGTTTAGGGTGACTGTTTGGGATTGGATAGCCTATGGGAGGCTCATTCCTAGAGATTCCTCCTTCCTTAGAAGCCGTTAGCTCTTTGTCTGAGTGGGGCCCTCTGAGATTTTCCCCATTCACATTGATATATGTATTGGTGTTGTACTATGCAGGTCCTATTTGGGCAACTGTATTGTGGAGATGTTATGAGTACTGAATATACTACTCCCATGAGGCAATTTAAAACAGCCCCATAGATTATGAGCCAGATGGCAGTGGGTTGAAATTCTGGCTCTAGCAAGAGTCATTCCCTACAATCATCCACACCCAGGGTCAAGTTAGCCATCATCAACAAATGGGGTACCCTGCACTGAGAGAGGTTAAGGAATGTGCAGAGACCTCATAGTTCAGTGCGACAGACCAAGGATTTCCTATGAACATTTGGCTCTCAATGACATAGAAATGTTTTAAATTATATTTATTGTCCATGCTGTCATCCGTCTTGTGTTCATGGTCATTTGGATTTCAGTTTGTTTGTTTTAGAAGGGATGAAGCGGATGGATGGGAGGATCATACCAGAGTGGAAAAAACATAAAATAACTTTGCAAGTAAAAGTAACAAACTTGCTCTTTCATAGTTTATTGTTGCTGCTGTTGCACTAATCTAAGGTCAGAGATTAACATGTCCCTGCACATAAGAAGGATGTGGACCGTTAGTCTGAGAGATCTGTCCTAGATCAGGCAAGCTCTGGGAGGAAGAGCAGACTAACCGTTTAACCAAGAGTATCTACTGGGTCTTCTTCCCGGACACTCATGTTCTTCTCAGACGACTCTGAAATAGCGATGGCTTCATAAGGTCTCCAGTCTCAGCCTGAAACCTGAACTTGAGCAGGGAGCACACACTACACACTTTGTCCTCACTCTAGTGGGCTTTGCATCCAAGTCATTTGTTTGCTAGTCTAGTTGACATGCTGGGCAGAGATTGTGAACTTGGTTTTCAGAGGGGATTTTATTTTTAAAGGCAAAGAAGATAAGCTCAACCTTAAGAATCACAGAAGCTATTGAGAGTCATCTGGGGAAAAACAAATGTTCTTAAAGGTTAGTCTGAATTTTAAACTATGGAAGAGCAAGATTCCCTTGCATAGAATGAACCCTGGCTGCTCTGAGGCAAGGCAAAAACTGGCCACACACAAATCTCCTGAGGCATTGGCATCATGCCAAAGTCCAAGTAATGCAGTGGGGAGACTGTGTAAGAGGACCCACACAGTGGGACCAGGTAAGAGGACCCACACAGCGGGACCGGGAGTATTTCATCTGACCTACCCTGTGGGCTGTCCAGAAATAAACGTGTTTGTCGTCTGGTCTGACCTTTTTATTTTTCAGAGTTTCATATACTAGTACTATATTTACATAATTTCACCCCACCTTTCACCTAGTCCAACTCTGCACATATTTCTTTACTCTCTCCCAAATCTATGACTCCTCCTCTTTCATTGAAAATAGATTTTTCTTTTATACAACAACCCAGACTGCAGTTTCTCCTCTTCCACTCCTCCTAGCTCTCCCACTTCTCCCTCCCCCAGTTTCATTCTCCTTCCTTTTCTCTTCACAAAAGAGCAGGATCCCAATAGACAACCACCAAACAGGACACAATAGAATAACAGAACAAGATACAATAAGACAAGGCAAAAGTCCTCATATTGAAGCTGGACAAGACAATTCAATAGCACAAGAGCCCCAACAGTAGGCAAAAGACTCAGAGACATATCCAATCCTCCTGTTAAAGAAACACCAAGCAGTCATAACATATAAGCAAAGGACTTGCTGCAGACCCACACAGTCCCCGAGCTTGCCAGTTCAGCCTCTGTGAGCCCATATGAACGGCTCACGTTCTTCTGGTGTCAAAGGCGATAGAAGACTCTTCCTTCTTAAGTTATTATTGTTACATATGTAAATACATGTGCACATATTTATACATACCTATACACATATAAATACACACATAAGAACAACATATATACATATGTTTATGTGTTTATTATTGGCCCCTTGCAATTAGATAACCTATCAGAAGGCTACTCCTTAGAGAAAAGAAGACATCTTTCCTACTGTCTTGATTAGGAATTCCAATGCTGGGACTAAACACTATGACCATAAAGCAAGTTGGGGAAGAAAGGATTGATTTGACTTACATTTCCATATCACTGTTTTTCATTGAAGGAGGCCAGGTCTTCTGGGTCTTGCAATCTTTCTCTTCCTCTTTGATTTTCTCTGAGCCTTAGATGTAGGGGTTTCATTATATCATGTGGGGTTGCTTCCTCCCCACATCATATTTTCTCTGGATTTTGATCGGTTGTGGATCTTTTCATTTTTGAAGTGGCCAGTTACTCAGTTACGCAGCTGAGGACACAGTTTTTCTCCATTTCAGGAACTGTCTTTGAAATGACCAGAGTATTTGAGCAGCCTTTCGGGGTTTGTTGTCCTTATGACTAGGACTGGACCTGTGTGACCACAATCTTCTCTCTTTCCCTTTCCTCCTTCCCATTTTTTCCTATTTTCTTTTATTCTTTATTTTGGGATTTTGGATTGAATCTTTGACCTTGTGCATCCTAGAAGATGTCAGTAACCTCAAACTATTATTATGAACTCTTAGACTTCTGAGAAAGGATTTCATTATGTAGCCCAGGCTGGCCTTAAACTCAGGGTCCTATTTCTTTGGCCCATGGAGACCCCATGTGTACTCGTGGGCTCAGCCCTCTCGTTTTGAAGTCAGGAAATGCTGAATGAGTGGGTGTATGGTCACCTTTGCGTGTCTTATTTATTCTTTGATACTTTCTCATTTCTAAACGACTTCAAAATTTGGAAAATTAAGAGATCTAATTGATCATTATGTTGTCCTAGGCTTGATAAAAATTAATTTTATTATATTAGTTGATTTAAATTTGTTTGTAATGGTAGGATTATGCCAATAAGAATGTAGCTTTTTTACGATTTAAATTTTTAGGGATTATTTCTCAATTCTTGTTGTTAAAACAAGCAATTGGGTTCTTAAGCCATTTGAAAAGGTGGAAATTTAAAATCTGGTTCTAACTGAAGAAAATGATTTAGTGCTATTGGCTTTTCTAACTCTTGATCTATTGTGCACGCAGAATAAACAGAACAGCAGTTACAGCTGAGACAGCAAATGTACAATGTTTGAAGCTGATGCTTTATTAACAGACTTTTTTGTTGTTGTTTGGTACCTGCTAGAAATCTATGGATCACTCTAGGAAATGATGCACACTATTTATTCATATACTTCAATGATTAAGCTTTAATCAAATGGATGCCTAATATTCTCAGGATATTCAGTTTAAATAGATGATAGCAAAAGTCTAAAAATAAAATTTTATAATTGTCCAACTTATTCATTTTAATCTTTTTTGTTTGATTTTGTTTTTCTGAGTCAGGGTTTCTCTGTGTATCCCTGGGGGTTGCTATAACTCACGATTTAGGACAGGCTGGCTTTGAAATCTGCCTGCCTCTTCCTCCCAAACACAGAGACTAAAGGTGTGAACCATGACGTCTGGCAGCCACTGTAATCTTAAACAAAGGAGATGGCAGCCCTGTGCAACACTCAGCTGCGTGTCCTGTCTCACAAGTTAGAAGAGACATAGACATGTTAATTTGTTAAATATATGGTTTGCAGAAAAATACACTGTCTTTATCCATATGTATGCATTACTTAAATGGCCTGGTTATTGACAATATTAAGTTCCTGGTTTTTCCCAGGAACAAAATTATACATGAGTCCTTTCTGTCACCCCTTGACAGTTAGATCAACTGTTGGTCCATACCATCCTTTCTCCACTTTGGGGTATTTTATATGCCTAGAGCCTACTTTTGTTCTAGTTAAGAAATACTATGCCTCTAATAGATGTATCGAGTGAAGTAAATCACTAAAGTGAAATTCTCAAACGACCGATCTACTACGTTCCTTCCAGTGTCTTCTGCTAACAATGAAGGACCCTCCCTCAACTGCCTGTGCATGTGTGGGTATAGCACATGGATCTGAGGGACCAAGATCTGTAGGTGCTCCAGGGAACACAAGTGTCTTCGAGAAACTATCACACAGGCTCTTTCTAAAGGCTTTGACCCTTGCTAGCTAGATGGACACAATATGGAACAATTTAATATCTTGAAATGTATTTCAACACCTAGTTTTGTACCCTACAGGAGAAAAGACACAAAGTAGAGGGACAAATGCATATGGCTTTTTAAAAATAGATATCTAGTGGAAGCAGTTGTTGGATACTTTGAGGCCTGTTATTATACAGCAATAGTAATTTAGTCACCAAGATAATAGATATCCCACAGTGCACCTTGTTAGAAGAGAAATAAATAATCAGCCATTTCATGTGCATGACTCATATATGCATGTGGAAGAGGCACAGAATTTATCTGTAAACAATGTGATTGTTTAAGCAAGAGAGGGGAGGACACTGAAGGAAAGTTTAGGAGAATGAGAGGAAAGGGCCTAGACATCTCTCCATCTAAGAGCTGCTGTGGTCATGGTCTGCGAGTGAAAAAAGAATTTTAACAAATTTTCCTCCGTAAATGGTCTTGATTTCAGCAACTAGGAGAAAAGTGGATTCTACTAAGACTCTTGAAATCAAGGCTGCAGTCCAAGCCTGAAAATACTCTTCATAGCGCCACCAAAGGTCTCCCCTTGGAATTACGCTTAGCTCTAAGTCACATAATTACAAAATACTAGTTTTATAAAGCATGCTGTTTGATATCTTTGTTGTTGAACAACGGGGCTTTTCATATGAGAAATATAAACACAGTATTTTATTTGTACATGCCTTTTCATGGCTAATTATGGATTTGAAAATAACAAACAGCAGCATAATTACTCCACAGCCTGCACTGGGGTTGTGTGTTCCTTAATCTGGCCTCTTAAAGGAAGAGATAACTGTTCATCTGTGAACCTTGCAGGGGAATCAGTCTTGAAGCTGCCTCCACCTGTTTTCTAAATTTAGTAGACTATAGAAAAATATGCCCCTGTTGCTTCCTGCTGGTTAATTTATGACTGGGGAACCTAGAAAGGTGTTATATTACTCTGATGGATCCCCAGATTAAGAAGCAATTGACTAAGAAAGCATTCTAGTCAACTTGAAAATGCAAATATCAATTGGCAAGCTTCTGCAACCTTTTAATTAATACAGCTGATAGAATAGAAATGTGGTTGTGAATTTATTTACTTATTTATTTATTATTTTGGGTTACATGTTATTTATATCTTGTTGGGGGTTGGTCTGGTGCTGTTATATATTCAAATGCTAAATTCTGCACCCCAAGATCTGTTTGTCACAGGATGAAGGAATTCCAAGGTACACCAGCCTTTGTTATGTAAACCCTGCTCCCGAATTTGAAGTTAAGGGGTTAAAAACTGGTTAACTGCTACAGCCTGTGACTGGGCAGTAAAGAGAAAAAGGAGGGACTTGAGGATCATGTGAGAAGTTTCAGGAGAGACCAAGTGGAGAAGGAGACAGGGACAGAGAGAGGAGAAGGTCCCTATGAGGTCGGATGGATCATGAGCATGTGGCCACGAGGAATGGACCCAGAGGATAACTGGGGAGAGAACAAAATAGCAAGTTACAAGAGAAATATGGCTGCTATGTAAGTTAGAACAGCTCAGAACCTGCATAATCTAGGCTTACAGCTTGTAAATAAAATACCAGTATTGTGTGTCTTTTATGCAAGCTATCTAGAATAAATAATCTCTTATCCAGAGTGCCTTTATTTTTTCTCAATATGTTTTGATCCATGGGGCTGTTTAGTTCATCTAAGGTGATAGCTGTTCACAACACTTAGTGATGTCACCAAGGAGAAGAATTCAACCCTATGAAATCACCTGGATAATTACCCTTAATTTTCAGATAAGGGAACTAAGACCTAACTAAGGCGCAGAGCATAGAGTTCTCCTTCAAACAAATTTACATTTTTATTTTATGTGGCTGCATGCTTTGCCCACATATGTGCAGTACTCAAGAAGACCAGAAGAGGGAGTGGATCTCCCAGATTAGAGTTAACCCTGAGTTTTCAGCGTCTGTGTTGTGCTGTGATTTGAACACAGATCCAGTGCTCTTAACCACTGAGCCATCTCTCTAACCTGCGTGCAGAGTTCTTAACTAAGACATTTAGCAGTCATAATTGTTTGCCAACGAATACATGTTTTCAAAGATTATACATATTGGGAAAGGATGGAATAATACACTAAAATATCAGCTTAGAGAACATTTCTGGAAGTAAATATGGATATAGTATACATGTGATAGCAAAATAGTCCCAGCTACCCCGATGGTGATGGTGATAATGATGATGATGATAATAATAATAATAATGATAATAATAGTAATAATAATAATAATAATAAAGTGAATCTAAAGGTGCGGCTTCTGCTGACTCTGAGCAGAAGCATGAAGAGGGTTAGCAGACCCTCTCTGAGCCTGGGATAGGGAATGTGCCTATAGTTCCCACTGGATGTTATACCGTTGTTCATTGTCCATATGTAGTAACTAAAACAGCAATGTACTGCCTTGGACCATTAAGGCATCAAACCATACATGCTTCCATCTTGGATGGAAAGTAATTTTGAGGCTATGTTAACTGTGGAATGTTGATAGACTTCACACACACACACACACACACACACACACACACACACTCACACAGACACTCATACACAAACACACACGTACGTGTGCTCACACAGTGCACACAAACATGTGTACATACACTTACAGGCATGCATACACACACTCATATACATACCCACACAAATGTTCAAACTCTTTTATCTTGAAGTCAGTTCACTAATTTCTTTTGTGATATCAAGTAATTTCTAATGGGGTGTTCCTTTCAGAGGATCATACTTTGGGGTCTTATACTTGTAGTTTTACATGTATGTCAAAATTATTCAGTGTTGTAGAGCATTTGTGAAAATTTTACATCCAATCCATTTAAAACTTTTTGAGGAACGTTAATGGTTAACGCTCTAAGAAATCACAAAAAATCAAATCAAACAAACAAAAAACAAAAACAAAGCCCCACAGTCTTCATATATGGTATAATTAGCAACAAGAAATATCATCTAATAAATAATTGGGTAGATGAGAAAGAGACACTAGTTAATTGTCATAATGGAAAATATCATCTGCTTTCAGAGGAATTTTTATTTAAAAAATTCAATACCATGGTCACTATTTTTACAAGTAATTCCACGAATAAAACACTATTACACTCAATTCTTCCTTAATATTTAGGTTAAAGTGAAGTACTTCTATTTATTTTTCTTGCTTTACAAAATGTAGGAAATTTAATTGTTTTAGGAATTTATTGTTATGCAAGAAATTCATAACACACACAGGAATTTAACTGTGTTTATCATCCCATATTGAAAGTTTCAGCAAGGCTGAACTGTATCCTGAGGCTGATCAAGGTGCCAGGTCAGGCCAAGTCTCACCTTGAAGTTTAGAAAGAAAAGTCAGTCCCCAGGCTCCCAGGGTGTTAGGGTGTTAGCACACTCCTGTTGAACTAAGGGCCTCATCCCCTCACTGTTGGCTGGAGACTGTCCTTCAGTCTTAGCTATACCACTTCGAGTGGGTCACAGTCAGCGGCTTGGTCCTTTAAGGCGGCAAGGGAAAAAAGTTTATCAGTAAAACAGATGTTGCTTCTCATGAAAGGTAATGGTGAAAGTGTTTGCTCTGTTCTGTGAGTCAGGAGCAACTCCCAGGGCCTGAGCAACCTGAGGGGAGGAATACAGGAGTGTGTGAACAGTGTGAAGGGCAGGAGTGGATTCCTGGAAGGAGATGCAAGCAGCTTCTAGACTGTTCTACCTGGACAGCCTTTGATGGTCCCAACTCAGGAGAATCGTACATCCATTCTAATCATCTCAGGCAAAATACATGCTTAGTTTTCTATTTTCAACAAATATTCAGTTGACAAATTTAACTACAAAGTAGATCATCAGTATCCTTTAATACAAAATGAGCTTTACTCCATAAGCGCAAATAGGATTTTAATAGGCATTATTCTACAGGAGGAAATGGAATTTTTAATGAGTGAAACAGAAAACAGTCATTTTCAAGTTCTTCATCCAAATTTGTTTGTGTGTGAAACAAACTCTCAAGTTTTCCCTGAAATTATTTTCTTTTAAATTTGCTAAAATTATAGGATTATAAATGTCACACAGATACTTTAGAAAAAATACAATCTGTTTCATCATACTGTCATTGGGATAAATTAAGGCATCTTTAGGACTGTGTTTGCTGTCCTAATTAGACAGACATATTTAGACCAGTGCAGTACCACGCATGTCTCTCAGCATGCTGCAGATTTATTTGTCTGGACCGAGAACCACGCCTCAACTTTCTGACTAAAGGTTGCAGCAGTGGGATTTGAGGTAAACATGGAGAGGGGTGTTAGAGAAACTGTTTCTAGGAGCTCTGAAGCACGTTCGCCTGCTCAGGCTGTGCTAATGGGAACAATTTTTCCCACTGAGCCTGGGTACCAAGGACAGTTAGAGACAACACCTTTTGTTTTGAGACCTAAGTTATTGTCCTTTTGTGAGTCCTTATTACGTTTGCTTTTAAGTGAGCTAACTTTCCAAATTCTTACATACTAGGTGGTTTTGTTTTGGAGAGAAAGAGATAACCTCAGGGGTTGGAAGTGGAGTCCTGAAGTGTGCTTGACTAGCAGAAAGACTTGTCAGTCAGGATAGATTAGATACTGCTGAGTTCCTAAGGCTTCTTCCAAACTCAAGGTGACCAGGAGTACTTCTACGGAAGGCTTTTGTCCTTGTCAATATCTTTTGATTTTATTTATCTATTTTTTATTGGATATTTTATTTATTTACATTTCAGATGTTATCCCCTTTCCCAATTCCCCCTCCCAAATTCCTATCCCATCCCCCTTCCTCCTTTTTGCTTTTATACCATTTTAATTACATGCAAGTATTAAGGTCAGTTCTAGGTTGAGGAACTAGCAATACAATAGATGCAAATGGTCAAGGAACAAGCAATACAACAAACATACATAGTCAAAGAATAAACAAGGCAATAAACAAAGTCCCATGATCAGTCCTATGATCACAGTTTCTAAGGGCTTATCGGGATGACCAAAATATCTGAGCCTACTTCCCTGTCCTAGCCCAACGTCATTTTCATGCTTGAAGCCTACTTCTTGATTCTAGCCTAAGATTTAGATTCCTGCCTGAAATTACTTTGTTCTAGCCTAGGATTTAGATTCCTGCCTGAAGGCTACATTTTATTTATTTTTATTTTATGTGTACAGGTGTTTTGCCCATATGCATGTCTGTACACCACACACATTCCTGTGTTCCGGTGGATGACAGAAGAGTGATGGTCATGAGCCACCATGTGGCTGCTGGGACTGAACTCAGATCCTCTGGAAGAGTGACCAGCACGTGAAACTACTGAGCCATCTCTCCAGCCCCAATAACCTATGCCTGTAGTGGGTTGTAATGGTTCTACTGTCTTTTTTACACTGGAGCTTTTCTGAAAGAATATTCTCTTCCAGAGTGTTCTCAATCTTGTGGAAGAATGAACAGGGACACAGTGCCATGACTTGGCTTTGAGAAATCCATTTCTGCAGGATATTGTTCCTTGAAGAATTCCTGGCTTCCTATGCAGAGGACCCTGGGCCCCTTCTCCAGTGCCGTGTGTGCACAATTCACCCAGGTGAATTTCTAATGACCAGCAATGGAGTCTGGGTCTTCCTGGTTATGGAGCTGACTTTCAATAGATCTTTTCAATTTTTAACTTCCGATTTAGATTTAGCATACCTTGTGAAATTTAGCATACCTTGCAGTATACTTGGTATGTAAGTATTAGGAAAATACCTGTTGAATAGTTTTCATTTTTAAAAGGTTAGTTTTAGTCCCATAAACTAAGAAAAGACTTTCTGGTGGGTAGGAAAATGCTGTTATGATCAAAAGTACTGTCCTCCAAGCAACGTGTATTCTTGAAGAGACGAGGGTGATTCAGCTATGTTCTTCTTCACTAGCAAAATTAGATAAAATTTCTGCTGGATCACAGTGTCAGACTCTTACTTGAATTAGAGGAAAAGAATTTCAACAGCTCCACCCCTTCATTCGAAAGTACATTCTCTCCATTGTCAGACCATTGGTGCTTGTTGGATTTCCTCAACTCAAAGGGTGATTCACATAATTAATGTATTATGATCATCGTTATTAAAGGACTGAAGGTGGTTTAAAGGCTTGTGATGAATGAAAAGAATATGAAGACAGAAGTCAGTCCTGACAGCTGAACTCAGTTACTGTTGAACAGTCTACTAAGATTAGATCCTTAGAACTTCACTGTAGTTTATTTTAAGAATGACCTATAAAATATTGGATCCTCAAGTTCCTATTAGCATACTATATGAGGAAAGAATCCCAGCATAATGGTGTGGTTTTTCTGTTTAAACTCACGAGACTTGCTATTATCAGGGTTCCCCCTCCTTGAATGTTTCAAAGGCCTCTTCTGAGCAATTAATCTGTATTTCTTTTGTGTGGCTATTTACAACCTCTCAACAAACTGTTTCAGGGAGGGGAATTCTAGATGGTGCGCAGTATCTTCTCCTTGCAGAACCCATTTTGAGACAGACTTATCTAGAGAATGTGTGAGAGAAGAAAGCATGCTGCTGTCAGTTCCATGTCTGCACTTTAGTTATGCAGAACAGAGAGACTACAAGTACTTAGGGTTTTAGCAGCCAGAGAGAACAGAGCTCATGCAAACACATACGTTTGCCTTTTTTCTTTTTACACACACACACACACACACACACACACACACACACACACACACATGTTTGGATGCTGGGTGTTTCAAAAACTAGCAATGTCTACTTTTTGAAATAGAATCTTTGGTCACCAGTTAATATCTAGTCTTTTTAAATATTTAAATTGCTGTTGGTACTATTCTCCATTTGTTTTTGATGTGGTTGAGCCTGTAGATGGTTTGTGGTTTTGTCAGCTCTCATTTTCTGAGATGATTTTTCAGTCAGCCTGCCCTTCATCCCAGGGGCAGTGTTTTTCTGATAATGCATTATAACATAATTTTCTGGTCTCTATATGTCTATCAGCAAGCTGCTTTGGTAGTTCAATGAAGGAAACCTGCCTCTAAGAGAGCAGGGGCATTTAACAGACTCAAGATATTGATCTTGAAAGACTCAGGGGAGCACACACAAAGAATCGAGGATTTTGAAGGCCAGGGAAGTTACTCTTCAGGTTTTGGTTTGGTTTGGTTTGGTTTGGTTTGGTTTGGTTTGGTTTGGTTTGGTTTGGTTTGGGTTTGGTTTGGGTTTGGTTTGGGTTTGGTTTGGGTTTGGTTTGGGTTTGGGTTTGGTTTGGTTTGGTTTGGTTTGGTTTGGTTTGGTTTGGTTTGGTTTGGTTTGCTGAAGGGCAGTGCTCTTCTTGTGACTTTAGTTAACTATTAAGAATTCTGCAACTTGGAAGTGATGGGCATGGCCCATTGTTTGCTGGGTGTCCTGTTGTTTTTCTATATTAGAATGTATCACTGCTGACATGAGTCTGCTTGGCTTCCATTATCCCTGTGCAAGGTTATTGCAGGGTAAACATCTCTTTAGAATCTTTCACAATTGTGATGCTCTCACCAGAACATTGTTTAGGCCAGCCTACAGGAAGAAATGCATCACTGTTAGTGGTGTTTCCTCTAGGTCAAATAACATGGCATCACTTCACAGAACAGAGTGAGAGATTCCTTCTGTCTACTGGATGCTTTCTTACTTAGTTTCAACTGTTGGACAAAACAGTGAGTCTTGCAGATTTAAGACTCCGCATCTCACAGCCCACATTCTTCCAAATTCAGGGTCAACATCATGGGTTGTCTTTGGAACAGCAGGATTTCCAATGAATGTCTATCTATCTGTTCAGCCTTTTAAAGGTCTGTCTAGGTAGCTCTTGTACATTTGAGTGATAGTTAATATGTTCAATGGTGTTATTTTCTGTTATATAATTTTATAGCATTCATTTAGCAAATTATCCATTACAAGTAAATAAAATAAAGAGTAGACACACATAAAATGATGAAAGTAAATTTAATAAGTTGTTACATCACCATTAAGAATTTGTTTTAAACATTACTGAACTTTCAGCTTGTTGCCTTCAGTCACTTTAAACATTTCATTTTCATTTAACTAAATCAAAAGCATCTGTAAATATAGCCCTTGGGACAGTAATAAGACTTTTTTTTTATTTAATCAATGGTACTATAACAATAAGTTGTATTCCACATAGAGATATGGCTTCTTACTTTTTGATCTGAGGCATTACTTAATTTATCTTGGGAATATATCAGTGTTAGAAGTATCATTTGCTTATTTGCTTACATATTCATAAACTCTATCTATCTATCTATCTATCTATCTATCTATCTATCTATCTATCATCTATCTATCTATCTCCTAGAGATCCTCAAGACTAGTGTAATCATCCATTCTTATAGCTTTCCTGTGCAAGACGTAGCCAATCCGCTACTTTTTCCATTGTACCTTGCATTTTCATGTGGTGGTTTGGAGTGTGTGTGGACCATTGAACACCACACCACACACTTACTGCCTGCTCTGGACACCTGGCAGTTGATAAATCATTGGTCTAGACTGTAATGGATTAGGCTGTGATGTCTGCTGACAGATTTGGCCTTGTACCTAGCTTGGCCTTACAGAGACAGAAAAAGGTAAAGGACCAGAGTTGTTTTTGAGACAGATGGCTTCCTTTTCCCCTATGATAAAAGCAGCATAAATGAACTCTTCTCTCAGAGATGGACTGGCCACCTTTTCTAACTCTAACCCAAGAATTAACTTATCCTTCCACTTAGAGATTTTGTTTACCATGTTATAAGGAGGCCTTCCTTGCCTGGAAGTTGGACGTGGGCAAAATTACCCATACTTGTTATCAAAGGCTCCATTTCTCTCTGTTTTGTAAATTTTCATGAGCACTACAGCTGCAGCCTAATGCTTCTGGCATGGCACTTCCCTGCAGTGAGGAGGTAACTCTGAAGGCTCAGAGATACTACCTGTTGAGTGAAGCAGTGTCAACTGAGTAACTCTCAGAGTGATGGAGGCAAAATTAGAAAACTTCCAGGCACCTGGAAATCATTTAGGCAACTTAAAAGAAAGTGAATAGAAGCTGAAAATGTCCCTGCTCTTATTTGGAGACTAAATGTAAAACTAAAAAATTATTTCACAAAATTGAGGTTTTTTTTTTTTTTTTTTTTTTTAACAGTCCTAAATTATTGGTGACATTTTCTCTGAAATGTAAACTAGTCCTTCTATGTGAGAGACAGAAACTTCTTGAGTAATGGTCTCATGGCCCTTTATTGTGTAGAGAAAGTGACAGCATCTTATCCATCCCAGGTCATCCAAAGTCAGTGCTGCCCAACAGACCTCTTCACAAAACATCAATGTTTGTTATCTTGACTGCTATCTCACAGTTCCTAGCTACACTTAAAATGGGACCCATGACACTGAACACAGTCTTTTCTTTTACTTAAATTTAGTTGTTTAAACTTTAATTTGAGCATCTGCAGAAGGCTGTTAGTCATTGTCTAGTTAGTATATATCCAGACAGTGGTAGCAATTCAACTGTTCAAGGATGTTGGGATCCCTGCTTATGTCTCTATGGTGGAATCAGTAAGCATGTGCGTTCTGTACTGACACCATGACTAACAGTAAGAAGTGAAGTTGAAATTCACAGCACCATCCATTGCTGCCCACACAAATCAGAACACATCACCTGTAGGAGAAAGTTTTCATAGGAGTCTTTGCAACTGATTCGTATTGTAATATCTGTTATTGTCTGATCAAGCTACCATCTGTGCCTCAAAAAGCTGGGCTATTGAAAGTGAGATTTGAGGAGCTCATATCATGGCACAATAACCTCCTAGATGGAGTAGAAGACTGGATACATAAATCTTTAAGTAGCCCATGAGGCATGTATGTAGTCTGGCTACCAAAATTTGAACTTTGGTCCCGCAGTACAAAGTGAAGACCTCTAGGCACTTGCTTCTGACCCTGTGTAATAAGAGACTCTTGTTACACTCACCCTCTGGGTGTCTTATAAAGATTAAATAGATTCAGAACAACAACAAGGGACTTACACTACTAGTCTTATACTTCCCACAGACGTGTCCATTAGGCTAGTAAAACATGTTCTGTGAATAGAACACAACAGCAAACATCAGCTGTCACCATGATTTGCTGGAGTCATTTGTTGAATGTGAAGTAGATTGCCAGTAGCTAGGTAGGCATCAGTTCCCTGAGAGGTATGCAGACGACCTTGGAGCCCACAGGATGTTTGACCTGGGCATCACTTAGACGACCTTGACTGAAAGAGAGAAGATTATGTCTATGGTAACACAAACATAACGCCAGACATGAATATCACACAGACAGGAATCTTATTTCCAGTGGCTGGCTACATCTGGGTGAAATAACTCTCAAATTCCTTCCAGAATGATTTTGAAATCACTAATTACAAATCGAAGAGATGTTGAAAGATAAAAGATTGTATGTTTAGTGTGTCTGAGAATTATTAACTCGAAAAGAGAGTTCCATTTCTTTGTGTCAAATCTGTTCAGTATGTATTCCACGTGCATTGTGAATCTCCAAATTCATTTAAACCACAAAACTCTTTGATGAGTCATTTTGAAGGATTGAGGTCCAGTTCAGTTCTAATGTGTACAAATGCCCAGAGGAGAGCTTACACGTGGCAATATCTGTTGGCCAGTTCAAATCATTCTACCTTCACGTTTTATATCTAATTTCTTTCTTTCTACACATTTGATTCCCAAAGCAAATACAAATGCACATCACACTAGATGCCACTTATGGTGTTATTAAAGCAACATAGTAAATTATATAACAGACACACTCACATAAATTGTTTGATTTTGTTAGGCTTTTGTTTTCATATTTCTAAAAGACATGTACCTTGTTTTCATTTCATTTAAATGATATTATAAGAGTATTTTAATTTTTTTTTAATTCTGATATCTGAGTGCATGAATTGTGTTCAATATTCACATCAGTAATTCACTGGCTAGTTTTAAGAATGTTTCTTCTTCTTCTTCTTCCTCCTTCATCTCCTCCTCCCCCTCCTCCTCCTCTTCCTCCTTGTCCCCTTCCTCCTCCTCCTCTTCTTCCTCTTCTTCCTCTTCTTCGTCGACTTCTTCGTCGACTTCTTCTTCTTCTTCTTCTTCTTCTTCTTCTTCCTCTTCCTCTTCCTCTTCCTCTTCCTCCTCCTCCTCCTCCTCCTCCTCCTCCTCCTCCTCCTCCTCCTTCTCTTCCTCTTCCTCTTATCTTTTCTTCATTATCTTTTTTCTTCTCCTCTTCTTTCTCTCCTCCTCCTCCTTTTCTTCTTTTTGGATTTTTGAGACATTTTCTCTGTGTGACCTGGAACTCGATCTATAGATCAGGCCAGCCTTGAAATCAGAGATTCACCTGCCTCTGTTTGCTGAGTGCTGCCAAGGCATGTGCCACCTTGCTTGTCTCTAAGAACATAGCCCCTGATGTTACTTTATTATATAGATGAAGTCCAAAAAGTAGCATACTTTTAAAATGAGATCATTTAAAATATTGTCACAAGCATGTGGAAACAATGGAGTATTTCACCAAGAAACTAGCAAAGATTCATAAATGTAGGAAAAGGAAGCATTCTATTTAATAATTTACCTATACATTGTCTTCTTTAAAACTGATAGTGATTTATATGGAGATGCAGATTTCTACCTAAAAATTGAGAATGTAACATTTTGCAAATTTTATTCCAGTGCTACTTCAAGCACCCAGGAACTATTATTGGATTTAAGACTGACAGGGCAACAACTTCTTCCCCAGAACTTGCTCAGACAATGTGATTTCCTCAGGGCAGCACGTGCACAGCCTTCAGGGAATGTGCTGTACAAAACAAATGAAACCAAGAAAACAAAACAGAAGTAAAGAAGAGTCAAGGAGACTTTATAGTTTAGGTTTTGCTCTTCATCAA
The DNA here is from genome assembly GCA_030674055.1 of Rhabdomys pumilio. Taxonomy (NCBI): domain Eukaryota; kingdom Metazoa; phylum Chordata; class Mammalia; order Rodentia; family Muridae; genus Rhabdomys; species Rhabdomys pumilio. The sequence continues at coordinate 4,325,604 of JANHMN010000015.1, read as the reverse complement.
GAGAGATTTCTTTCCTTTTTCACATTTTCTTACGTGGAAAGCAACATTTCATGTACATTTTTAGTGAGAAATAGGAAGTGGTAATGGTGGCTTATGTGTACACTGCTTTGTGTCATTCCTGAGCTGCTGGAGTCAGAGAGTAAAAGAGTTTGCTGTCAACCCTGGTGACCTCAATCCCTGAGACCTCAGTCCCCCTGGGAGAAGGAGAGAACCAACTCCTGCAATTTGTCTTGGATATTTACATATGTACACTGATATTCAAATTTCCCATAAATAAAAATAAATAAATAAATAAATAAATAAATAAATAAGATAAACATTAAAACACTCGTGACCATTTTCCTCCTATTACAGGTTTGCCTGATGCTTGCCTTTGCCCTTGACCAGCCCTGCCTGTTTAGAACAGTACCTTGGAGACAGAAATAGCCAGGATTCTTCCTCCATGAGAAGGACCTCAGACAGGACCTTGAGCAATGATAGATTAGTGACAGATGGACTCCCAGACAATTCTCCTTGCTTTGACCCTCATCAGATTGCAAGACCTAAAATACTATTTGAAACCTGTACATTGGTACAAGTGAACAGTTATTGACTGTTTTCTGTTCTTTGAACTATAGTTCACTTTGGCCTGGAACTTCCAATCTTTCTATATCAGCACTTCTAGTATGAGAATTCTAGGCATAGGGTTCTATGCCCAGCTTACTGAACATTTTCTATAGGTAGACCATTATTTAGGGAGGTAAAAGGATAGCCCATTTCGTGTTTGTTGAATAAATTCATGAATGGGCTGGTGACCCTGCTCCTCAGGAATGTTCCTTAAGTGAACAAACAGACTTATGTGATGTGTTTATTTCCCAAGCCAGGAAGCTGTGCATCAGGAGGAAAGGATTAGAAGCTATTTTAGTTAGGATGTGGCTCTTAAACTAGACAGTAAGGATTAGAGGAATCTCAAAGCACAGAGGAAGGAAAGGACTTCAGGGTAAACAGAACACAGAGCACAGGCCCAGGATTGGAGCAGGAGGTGTGCTGGACACTCAGTCCAGTGTTTCACAAGTTGTGTTGTTAGCCTCATCTATTGGTACCTGACATTTCCTGATAGCCATTCTTTCTTTAGTGTTCATGAATAGATCTGCAGAATGCCAAAGCCCTTATATGTACTCATTTTATACAAATACACAGCACCAATTAAAAATATACTGAAGATTGAGCCCTTCTTGAATGGTAGGAGCACCCCTCTTTCTATGTGTCACCTGAAATGCACAAGTGGGGTTCAGGAGTTCTGGTCGACCTTGAGGATCTACACCAGGGCCATTGGATGTAACAGCTCATATTGTTTAGCCAGGGTACCTGGGAAAATGTGAGACAGTGTAGACCACTCTATGTCTTAGACATTAGAAGTCATTGTTCTTTGGGAATTTGGTGCTACATTGAATTGAAGATAGTCCTGAGCTACACACTTTCCTTATACATTGCTATTTCCTGAGTTCTACCTTGGACGAATAATACAGAATTAGATACAAGAAAGCTAGAACCAAGCAACCAAAGAATGAATGGGTTAAACTCGATGTGTGTGGAAGTGCTGTTCTTAAAATTTTTCCTCAACTTCAACAGAACTAAGGATTAGACAAGGTCAAGGTGAGTACTTGACATCTGAGGACAGTTTGGAGGACACAGCTTGTGAATTCATCTTAATATAACAAGGAAAGGGAACTAGAAGTTGTAAATTAAAAACAATATCCAACATCTTCAGACTCTAAGATAGCCACAGAATGGCCTTAAATTTTGATACAACACAACAAGCAATGTGGGTTCACAAAATGTATTTGCTTTTTGCATTTCATTTTTATCTCCAGAATGTATTCCTCATCTTTTAAATGTTTCACGACTCCTAATTGTTTATCTAGCATGTAAATAATATTCAAGAAAAATTTAAGTTGTCACACATATTATGTTGCAGTCCACCTCAGGCAAGTTTCTAGCACTCCCTTAATGTTCTCACTGGCAGCATGAAGAAGGGCAGATCTGCCTCAGAGTAGACTGCACTTGAGCTGACACTGCCCTGACTGGGGCCCTGCACTCAGCAGTTACTGTAACTTAAACCCTCTTACAGGAGGCAGAGTTTCACACCTGATTTCTGTGTGAAACTGCAACAAGGAGGAGAAGAGCAAGACATGGAAACAGATTTCAGGAGTTAAAGGGATGAGGGCCTTCGACAGGGATTGGAGGAAGAATACAGTAAGTAGAGATGTCAGTACACTCTTGACCAGCTATGTCATTCTGCAAAGTCACTGGGTGACAAATAGTGACATAATTTTCATGTGCATGAGGTACAGATTAAATAGTGAAATAGACCAAATAAGTGCCAGCCCCTTACTCCTGGTCTTATGACACAACAAATTAAAAAATTAATTAATTAATTAATTTTCAAGAGGGTGGAATTATTAGCTTAATTCACAGGGTAAAGTTGTCCAATATCCTTGCTGGGAAGGCAAAGCTTAAAATCAGACACAATGCAGAAGGCTTTTGCAGCTAAAGATAAGGCACCTGCAGTTTCAGGGAGGGGAGGCCTGCTGTGTGCTCTCCCTGTAAGGCAGAACTGTTAATCCTTCGGTTGCTAGAACACAATAATTACTCACCAATGGAATGAGATAGAAGAGGATTTGTTTCTGTATAATGACTTTTGTACTCCAAACATCCCTAGCTCCTTACAGACGAGAGATTGAGGAGCTCCTCACTATCCTCCCACCTGTTCAGGAAGAGCTGGGGCCCCCAGAAGGAGAGATTATTTTAAAGCCAAGCTAGATCACAAGGGGAGACTTCTGTGGAGGTGTTTGGCATGAGTTTAGATGATTGCTTGAATAAAGTAGATTTCAAAAGCAGTTTTAAAAAACTGTTGCTGTCTCTGTTGCTTCTTCTAAGGAGTCTTTCCTCAGTAATACCTCCTAGCTACATTTCATGCAAGTATGTTTCTATCCAATGGCTGGAAAGATCAACACAGTTTTAAGTGCCCTAAGGAATATGTCCCTAAGCACTCTTTGATTGGGAAAGAGCAAACTGATTTCCAAATGCAGCATGCTCAGTACAGAATAAGGAACTGTAGAGAGAAAATACTGTGGTTGTCAGGGAAAATAAAAATTCAACTTCAGTGTTTCAGATGTGATTAACTCGAGACACCATGGAATGCAGGTTCTGATCTATCTGGTGTGTAGTACCTTTACTGGCGTGCATTTCTTTATTTTGTTTTTGTTAACTATGTTTTGAGTGATCTTCAAAGTATAACAATGTGCATCTACACCTGTATCCTGCAATGCTTGAATCAGGCTGAAGTAAACCTTCTTCCTGAGAATGGCCCAGCAAGCTGATGCTGACTGACCTTGTTGGACTCAGCTGCATGGTTAACCCAGTAACTTCTGAGATGTGAGAGAGGACGCTGCCGGACTGAAGGGATAGCTCAGAACTTAAAGATGCACAGCGTTCTTCATGGGACTTGAGCTTAGTTTCCAGCATCCACATCAGACAGCTCACACCTTCCTGTAATGCAGTTTCAAGGAATCGGACACATTCTTTTGGCTTCTACATGCAGCTGTATAGGTGGCATATATATAAACACACATGCTTGTAAATAAAAAAATATTACAAGAAGAAAGGGTGGTGGCAGTCTCTTGTTTCAGAATCTCAGTGCAGGGCTACCTAGACATGTCCATGTGGTGGTTCTGTTAATGGTAACCTCCATGGTTTGAGCCTAAAGTTTGAAAGGCTCCAATGCAGGTGTGGCTGGCGGAGTATCGTTTCAGCTCACATTAAATGTCTTTTTGAAGTCTTGATGGCTCCGTGAGGTGCTATGTCTGATACAAAGGCAGATGCTGCACTGACTCCTGGTCCAGTCTGTGTAGCTGGGAGCATTCAGAGACACTAGTCCCTCAGCTACATCATCGTATCATCTATGCTCTGATGTTTCAGTGTCTACCCAGAATGTCTCTTCCTTTCCTAGGTATCACTGTACCCAACCTCTTCTGTACTCATGGGGCACAGTCCAAATAGAGTTATTTGTAGTCATTTGTTGGTTGCCACAGGGTATGATGGTTGGTTTTATAATGGCAAACTAGACATCACTTTGAATTATCTGGTAAGAAAATCTTAATGAGATCTAGTCCTATCTAGATTAGGTTAGCCTGTGGGTGGGCACGAATGTGAGGAATGATACTGATTGACTGAATGGATGGAGGAACACTCAGGATGTAAATGGGTGGCATTGTTCCTGGTTTTGAGGGAGGGGGATTGGAGTATATCAGAGAACAATAGCTGAGTGCTGATCATGTGTGGCATTCCATTTCTCTGCTATTCATGTTAGATTCCATGAGATAGTCTGTTTTCAGTTCCTGCCTTGACTTACCCGGATGGATGGGATGTTGTCTGGAGCTGTAGGTCAGATAAGTCATTTTATTCTTTTTATTTATTTTTTATTGGATATTTAATTTACATTTCAGATGCCATCCCCTTTACCCATTTCCTCTCCCTAGAAAACCCCTACCCCATCCCCCTCCTCCTTTTTGCTTTTATACTTTTTTTAAATGTTAATCAAGGGCTTTATAAGTTTGGCAATGCTCAGTAACAAGATACCCATACAATCAAAAGTATAATCCAATACCCAACCTAGATATATCAGCTATCTTTGACTGGCAGAGACACTCAAACATCCACCTCCATGCCCATCCCGCTCTCTCTCATCACCTAGCTCCTCCTCTCCTCCTCCTCCTCTTCTTATTCCTCCTCTTCCTCTCCTTACTCCTCCCATCTTAGCTCCTCCTACATATCACCCTTCCTGTTAAAATATAACTTTTCTCCCAAATACAATTAGAGCATACCTATACCAATTTGGGTCAGTAAGGTACAAGATATACCTAATACACAGTCCATCATTTTGTTGACTAACCAAAACCTTTGTTATCTCTCCTAACTAAAACACTTAGTTCTGAACCTGGCTTTTTTTCTTGGCTTTAGAATGAATGTCAGCTAAAAACATCCCATCAAATCTTTTCTCTCAAAGTAAATACCCTGGATTGGCTATAAGACTATAAGTCTTCAACCCAGTCAGAAATACAGAATGACTGAGTTAACTGAAATTATGGAAAGCACAAAGCATAGCTTCTAAACTTTAGCCAATTTATAGAGACCGCTGAACACCTAGACAGTCCCTATACTACAAAATGTTGGAGCCTCTGATCTTCAGCCTTCTGGCCCAGGATCATCTGACAGACCTAGTGATGCAGAATTATTAAGGGATGATTACTCTGTCTTGGCAGATATAATCAGTTGACTATTCCACAAGTATGTCCTTTTCTGGACAGTAATTTGTCTGTAGATGAAAAGAGGCAATTCTTGCCTAGTGGCTGTCTCACCACAACTGGAGTAACTCCAAAGATGCTTAGGATTTCTTAGAATCCAATACAGAAAGCTGTCAGGAGCAGACAGGTCTCTAATCAAAATGAACATTACTACAGGAATGTTTGCAAGTCAATTCTGTGAACTTCTGACGTTTTGAAAACCAACTATCCATGTAAGGTAGTCTGGACTGTTGTCTGTTAACTCCTCTCAACTGTTTCTAAACAAAATATAGAAAACACCCTAACAATAAACTCAGAGCCATGAATTTTCTACAGGCCCTTAACTCACAGGCTAACCATCTCAAATCAGTTAAAAAAAAATTAAAGAAAATTAAAGAAGGGCTGGGTCTAAGTCTTGTATTCCTAAATGTGTTATATAGGCACAATGCCAATGAGAGTAACAATATTAATCTCACTTTTATATCAATAAGAAACTCATACCATGAAAACCTTAAATTTGAAATCAAAGTAAATTTTGTACCATTTAAGAAATTATAAATTCATCTTAATAAAAATTATAAATATTTCTACCAATAGGTTATGGCTATTGCAATAAATCCTAGCTAACCCTCCCTGTTCCAACAAAACCACTACTTTTCCCTAGAAAGACAGCCCAATATTAGCCACCTCAGTCCCCAAGCCCAGGGAAAGGGGTGCCAACTCTTCAGTAACTTCTTCAAGTTGATTACTGGCATTGAGATATTGGAAGAGGGGCAGGGGGAAGAGTAAATTGATAAGCCTTTGATGCTGTGTCTTTACTGCATCCAGCTGGAATTCCAGGACATCAGAGATTCGAGCAGGTCTGCTCTAGGCTTGCTTGATGAGTAGATACACCAAGGCTGTGTATTCTGCAATATACAATTCTCAAAACAAATTCTAGTATCAAGATAATTTTTTGTTTGAATTCTGGAATCTAGTCTTCTGGTGGCCTGCCTCTGTCAGGTCTAATCCATATAATTCTGGGAGTTTCTATGAGGGTGTGCTCCCACCATCCTCCCATTCCCACCTCCCTGCTCTTGAAAGTCCCCAACACTAGGGAATCCAAACTTTCAGGCACCAAGGCCGTCCACTTCCACTGATGCCTGGCAAGGCCACCCTCAGCTACCTATAAAGGTGGAGCCATGAGTCCCTCTCTTTGTGTTCTTGGGCTGGAGAAAGGATACTCCAGCTTGTTTCTTAAGACCATTTGCTTGTCTGTCTTTGTCACTGAGGTGAGTTTCCTGTGTGCAGCAAAATGCTGGGTCTTGTTTATGTATCCAGTCCATTAGCCTATGTCTTTTATTTGGAGAATCGAGTCCATTGATATTAAGGGATACTAAGGAACAGTGATTGTTGCTTCCTGTTATTTTTGTTATTAGAGGTGGAATAATCTCTCCATGACTATCTTCTTTTGGATTTGTTGGAAGAGGATTACTTTCTTGCTTTTTCTAGGGTATAATTTCCCTCCTTGTATTTAAGTTTCCCACTATTATCCTTTGTAATGCTGGGTTTGTGGGAAAATATTGTATAAATTTGATTTTGTTGTGGAATATCTTGTTTTCTCCACCTATGGTAATTGAGAGTTTTGTTGGGTATAGTAGCCTGGGCTGGCATTTGTGTTCTCTTAGGGTTTGTATGCCATTTGTCTAGCATTTTCTAGCTTTTATAGTATCTGGTGAGAAGTCTGGTGTAATTCTGATAAGTCTGCCTTTATATGTTACTTGGCCTTTTTCCCTTACTGCATTTAATATTCTTTCTTTGTTTTGTGCACTTGGTTTTTTGATTATTATGTGACGGGAGGCATTTCTTTTCTGGTCTAGTCTATTTGGTGTTCTATATGGCTTCTTGTATGTTTATGGGCATCTCATTCTTTAGATTAGCGAAGTTTTCTTCTATAATTTTGTTGAAGATATTTATTGGCCCTTTAACTTGGGAATCTTCACTTTCATCTATACCTATTATCCTTAGATTTGGTCTTCTCATTGTGTCCTGGATTTCCTGGATGTTTTGTGTTAAGAACTTTTTGCATTTTACATTTTCTTTGACAGTTGTGTCAATATTTCCTATGGTATCTTCTGCACCTGAGAGTCTCTCTTCTGTCTCTTGTATTCTGTTGGTGATGATTGCGTCTATGACTCCTGATTTATTTCCTAGGTTTTCTATCTCCAGGGTAGTCTCCCTTTGTGATTTCTTGATTGTTTCTACTTCCATTTTTATGTCCTGGATGGTTTTGTTCAATTCCTTCACCTGTTTAGTTCTGTTCTCTTGTAACTCTTTAAGGGATTTTTGTGATTCTTCTTTAAGGGCTTCTACCTGGTTACCTGTGTTCTCCTCAAATTTTTTGAGAGTGTCATTTATGTCTGTCTTAAAGTCCTCTATCATCATTATTAGACGTGATTTTAAATCTGAATCTTGCTTTCCCAGTGATATGGGGAATTCAGGACTTTCTTGTGTGGAAGAACTAGGTTTCTAATGATGCCAAGTACCCTGGGTTGCTGATGCTTATGTTCTTGCGCTTGCCTTTCACCATCTGGATGTCCTTATTACTACCTGACCCGTCTCTCTGACTGGAGCCTGTCTTTTCTATTATCTTGGTTGTATCAGAACTGTGTGGGGTGGGTGTTACTACTGGGGTTAGAGCTGGGGCCCACGATCTGCTCAGTGTTCAGGTGCAGAAAGGAAGGAACCAGGAGTGACTTCTTGCGTCCTAGTGGGTCCCAGTTACTCCCTGTTTGGGGCATGTGTTGCTGTCTCCTTACCTAAGATACTGCCCGGGTTAGAGCTCCTCGGAGACCTGCTTCCTCTGGGTTCTATGAGGAAGTCATTTTATCCTTAAATTGCTTTTTTTTTTCAGAATATTTTTATAAGCACAACAGAGATAAAACTAGGGCAGAGGGGTTTCGAAGAAGGGCATGAGTGACAAGGAATGAGAAAAAGCCAGGAGAGGCCTTTCCTGCTCCTGAGAGGCTTCTGCTGGGAACCTAGAGTTGTTGGGGGTGGGATGGGGATTGAGAGGGTGTGGGGGTTTCAGTGTGTGAGGGTGTCTGTGTATTGAGGGATTTATAGTGTTTTCAGGATGAGGCAATAGGTATTTTCTTGAAAGGCCTTTCACAGGTTGGAAAGTTAGGAGAGAAATGGAGGAGTATTCTATCTCAGCCCTGGGAACAGGAGAAGATGTTGATAAGTGAAAAGAAAATCCAAAGGTTCTATTTTCTGCACTTCTAAGAATAGAAAACTGATCTGCTGTATCATTGTGTGGGTGGACCAGCACTCTGATATCTGCTTCTAGCCTCTGTGTTTAACCGGTTGATTAGCGTATTTTGTGGGTATCTTATAAATCAGTGCCAATGTACATCAGAACAAACCTGTAGCTGAGTAGTCACTAAGCCTAGGTCAGAAGCACATGGCGAGAGATTGACTCTATATCTATGTGCAAGAATCCAACTAGAGAAACAATGGGGGCTGGTGTGCGTGTGCTCACTGTGCTCTTTCAAATCAAGTATGGGGAGGAGTGTAGTCTCTATGGTGTCTTCCCTGTTTTCCTGTGGGCTGTTTGTAGCCATATTACACTGGAGTTAGTTGGTGTTCTTGCCTGGTTTTCTTAGGAACCTCTCCAAGGGACTTGTTATAAAGCAAATTGCCATTCTACAGTTAGAAAAACAGTGCTACACATGAGCAGTGTTTTGACAGAATATTCAAATTAAATTGCATACCATATCTTAGTAGAGCAGAAATATCTTAATGTATATATCCCTGAGAGAGACATCTTTATCATCCAAATAGGAGATATAAGCATGAAATTGATTATATATTTTTTTAACCAAAAAATTGAAGCATAGACCACTTTTGCAGCCAAAGGCTCTAGCTGTCTGGGGTAACATTTAGACATGAGATTCAGAATCTGTTCAATTATGATAGTTAATTGTTTATCCAGTTAGTGCATCACTAATTACAGCCTTGTTGAACTGGTACCCTGGTGGCTTCGACCTCATGGCTAGGTTGCTAAGCAGGGCATGATTCATTATATTTCCCCCACATTCTTTCTACAAAGAATAAGAACTCTGATGCTATTAAAAATACATAAAGTTTGAGTATCATGAGATTAGCAATTTATACAAGGTTAGCAATTTCTTTGTTGACATTGATGTCATTATATGTACACTAATGAATGGCATTATCAGAAATAAGAGCAGCTGGTCTCAGATTTGCAAATTATTGGACATGTACACACTATTTTTAGAAGAAAGTTAAGAGATGCCTGGAATATTTTACTTAGAGGCCAAATATTACTATCAAATGAGACCTCAGGGGGAGGGGCCATAATGTTCATGTCAACTCTTCTGATGAACGCTTAAGAAACTTTTGGTCATTGGCACGTGAGTAATCTCCATTGCAGTGCTGTGTAAAGCATCTTACTCTTTCTGCATCTTTCCAAAAGCAACGACTGACAAGGTAATGTGATGAGGAGAGAGAAAAGCCAAAGCACGGCACACACAAACATTAAGTAAATCCAGCCACTCACCACCAAGGAAAGATTTGAATGTAGTAGTTTAGTATTAACAGAAGACATGCTATGACATATCATAGGTCATGTCTTCATTTAAAAAGTCACTGAGGAGAAAGCAGACTCTCCACAGGAAAAAGTAAAGGGTTTCTTCCAGGACTTCATCTCCAGAGCTTAAAGGATAGATGCAACTTGAGTAACAGAATGGTCACATGTGCAAAACTCCTGGAGACTGTGGCCTCTTCTTATATAGGAGGGTAGAATCTGAGGCAGGGGACTGAAGGCAGCAGCAGGCACTGAGGTGATGAGGAAGTCCCTACCAAGTCTTGAGACTTGAGAAATGGCCTGAGTTAGGGGACAGGAGCCAGAAGAATGCAAGAGGAAGAGCTTTATTATTCATAATGGACAGAGGAATCCAAGGGTCCTAGCTTTAGTACATCCTTTCTTCAAGCTAAGAGTTGTCAGTAACATTTGCTCATTTCTTAGGCTTAATTTGTTCTTGAGAATTTCATATATATATTCATGATATTTATAACATTTCTATTTCTCTGGCTCCTCCCAATTTACCCACTCCCTCTCAAATTCATGACTGCTTCTTCAGTTTTTACACACACACACACACACACACACACACACACACACACACTCACACAGCCTACAGTGTTCATTTAATGTGATTTACAAGTACATGTTGCTCATATGTATCCAAGGACTGACCACTTGAATAACTTAACAGGGGACATTTTCTTGGAGAAAACTGATTCTCCCTCAGAAGACATTGATTTTTTGTACTTCTACATCTGTGGGTGGGTCTTCGTAAAAATTTCCCCTATCCATGTTGGCATGGTTACTGATGTACTCATTATAAAGGTCTTGTTTAGGCAGTCATATTGTTGAGATTTTGTAGTGCCCTCTAGTCATGACATGGATGCTGAAGCTTCCAATGTTAACCTTCTTAGTAATCTGACTTCTCTTACACCATTCTTGTTGGTACAATTTTAACTAGTCAATGTAAACTCAGAGCTTTTTGTCTTCTTGATCATTTGAACTGTAGCTGTCTGTTCTGCTATGAATAGTCTCGCTTTTAACCCAGAAGAATAGTTACTAAAAATGGTCTTGCTTAAGTAGAATAGTGCCAATACTTCTACTACCTTGTTAAATTTAGGTTTGTGTTTTCAGAGCTACCTTCAACCTTAGTCTTTTTGCAAGACTGCTTCAGAACTCCATAATGAGTTTCATCATCTGTCTCACATATGCTCTCTGCTTTAATGTTCAAAGTCCCTCATGTCTTTGTTCTCTGTGTAGGGAGTAGGTCAACAAAATAAGGATATCATGTAGGCAGTATTTGTATTCACAATATTAAATATCATTAGTATAATTTTATTCACAATTCGACATAATAATATAAAAGCTCTGATATTTTTCTACACATCTTCCAGTGTCTTTGCTACAATATAAAAGGTGAGCCATTGCTTTTCAGACCCCCGGTTTGGAAGATAACTGAGTTTACAGAAGAAGATGAGCTTAGGAGGCAGGCAGAGGGAAAGTGAACTGGGAGGAAGGCATAACAAATATAATTCAGAAATCAGATAGGAGGCATGAAAAACTTTTGTTCCTGAGAAGATGAACGCATATACAAAATGACCATCAACATCACGAATCACTGGGATGTGCAAAGAGTAACACAAACTTACTTTATGTCTGTTACTGTGACTACCATCACAAAATCAGAGCATAAAGAGTATTGTCCAAAATGTGGATAAGCTAAAGTTCTTTCTGCAGTGTTAATCAGAATGTAAAACATCACCATCACCATAGAAGCAGCTTGACGGGCCGTTCAAGACTGAGATTTATGCTTAGGATCCTTCCAGAAACTTACACAATCATGGACATCAGTTTGTATAGATTAAATACTTATAAGAGCAATCATTATAAATTGAGATAGTGAAGATATTAAGAGAGATGGTTCAGTTGTTAAGAGTACTGGTTGTTCTTGTGGAGGACCCAGGTTCAGTTCCCAGCACCCACATGGTGGTTTACAACCATTCACAGACCTAGTTCCAGGGGATCCAGTGCCATCTTTTAGCCTCTGTGAGCACCAGGCAGGAAGCCAGTGCACACCTTCATGCAATACAGAAACATCAAAACAGAAACCAGAGCACAGAAAACACTCTGGAAGTTTTTCATAGAAAACATGCAGCCTGCATATTACAGTGACGTTTTTCTGTGCCCAGCTCATCTAATCAGACTAAATCACATCTTTCAAAAGGTACAGTGCTTCCTGAGAATAGAACCACAGAGCCTTCACACACACACACACACACACACACACACACACACACACACACACACATTCTCACTAGTCCCTGTTGTCTAGATGATCCATTTCTGATGATGTCCTCTGTGTCAGGAAGCATCATCATATGGAACACTTGCCAGTGACATAGGAATGGCCAGTGATGTCTTTAATACAATTCTAAAAAGAGGTGCTAAAAAGTTCAAGAAGTGGGGCCAATTGCTCTTCTAGAATTCAGTTTTAGAAGCTGCACACAGGTGTACTAGCATCTATGTGGAGATTCCTAGCCCTTGTGTGCCCTACCCAAATCTGCAGAAGTGTAAATGATGGTGTGTGTGTGTGTGTGTGTGTGTGTGTAGGGGGAATACACGTGTTAACTGATCTCCAAAGTCTTATAGAAAAAAAATGAGGATTTTTCTAGAACTTTTATCAGAAAAGTGGTTCAAAATGGTTCTAAAATTATTTCTTACAGGAGAAAAAAGGCATCTAAACCAACTTGAGATTTTTTTTCAGTCTTTTGAGGGAAGTAAATGTTTCTTTTTATGAGCTTTCAGAGTTCACAGAATGCCAAGAAGAGTCAAAAGAAAAGACATGACTTTTTATTGTGAATAAACAAGAGACAGAGAAGCTCAGAGGTATTTACAATAAACAATAAACAAATACATAAATAAAATTGAGAGGTTGAGAGTGTGGCTTGCTCGGGTTTGGGTTCAAGCTATTTAAGAGTAAGCATAGGATGCACTATGCTGCAGCTGGAGTAAAGAAGCATGCTGCTGTCTTCTGCTTTTCCAGATAAACAAAGCACTCACAGGAACAAAATATTCAAGGCTTTATCTCTAGAAGAAGATACATTCTACTCTTCCTGGTATAAATGGTTCCTTGTAACAATATTTAGACAATCAGTCAGAATGCTTCCACTGATTGAGGAGTTAGAACTGGAGTCTGATGGGTCTGTCTGTGGTTTCCATACTGCACAGGGTCCTGGTGGTATCTGCAAAATCATATATATGGAGCATTTTGGGAGGTGTAGCCAACATGCTGTGCCAAGCACCATATGGGTCCTCCTCACAAACTCTGCATATTGTATCAGGGGTCTTCTGGCACAGTTACTCCATGAACAAATTATAACCCCTGTGCCATCTGAGCACAAATAATACATAAAGGAAAGGTATGTGGGTACTTAAAACTCGTGAGCACTTTTATTAGATCACCAAAGGTGACTGGATTAGAAATTTAAAAATTTATATAGTGTGAACCTCATTTATATACCTATTGGCAGGCATGCTTTGACTTGTGATGTTTCTACCAAATGACTCTGAAGAACCAGGAGTATTTTGATATGTTCTCATTGGAGCTGTGCTGACTATAATGATAATGGATGATGGTGCAGAATGGCAAATATGTAGTTGTGCTTATCACGTGGTTTTCTGTGTGTCCCTGCATCTGTCTGAGTGAGTATGAAAGTACATGGTCAGACTGCCACATACTGTTCCATTTCTCCTGGGCACACACAACTGTGTTTGGTTGAATGTCAGGTTCACTATGGTGATTTCTATCCAGCCAGTGTCAGAAGGATACATTGCAGGTGCTGGTAATTCCTAGACATTTTGTAGAAGAAACATAGCCACTGGGTTAAGTAGCATTTTTATGTCACATTCAAGTATCTGAGATATCCTCCAAAGACCTTCTTTGCTATGAATCAATCACATTTCGGCTTTCTGGCATTTCAGGGACTGTGTGCCCCTAACTTTGTTCGTCTGCATGGCTATAGTTTCCTATGCAGAAAAAAAAAATGATGTGGAGAATCTCTATGATCCAGCTGCCAGTGGAAGCTCTTCCAGTGGAAACAATTAACACAAGTTTTATTGGACATTGGGGAAGAACAAAACCAAAACAACCACAAAAAAATGAGTAACTAAAGAATTTCTTAGAGAATTGTCCTTATCAAGGAAGCTACACATGCAACCAAATGGTTGTTTCCTTTACTGTCCTCAGAGCTGAAGCCACGTCTGCATTCATGTAGGTTGAAATGCTAGTTAGCAAAAAAGATAGTAGATTCTATCCAGGTCACCCTGTAGGTGGGGTAGCTAACTGTTTTCCTTTATCTTCTCCATGTAGAAATAACTTCTCTGGAAAGAAGATACTGGGTAGAGAAGTAGGTGAGATGGAAATGATGTTTGTGGTTGGGGAGGTGCGTGCCTGCGCGCGCGCGTGTGTGTGTGTGTGTGTGTGTGTGTGTGTGTGTGTGTGTGTGTTGGTTTTATTCTCAGGAAGAACTGTACCTTTTGAAAGATGTGATTTACTCCAATTAGCTGATCTGGGCACAGAAAAACATCAGCCCACTCTGTAATATGCAGACTGTTGTGGGTGGAGAGCCAATCCAGAGCATTTTCTATGCTTCTGGGTTCTGTTTTGATGTTTCTGTATTGATGTTTTCTGTAGGAGCAGTAGATTATAGTCACAAGTCACAGGCAGTGCAGGGATCAAGGTTATAAGACCCCAACACAGAATCAGGGGCCACACATACTAAAGACAGCCTGAATTATAACCACAAAATTCAGAGGAAAATGCAGGATTGTGTAGTTTAATGGAAGTATGACCAGCTTTCTAAGACTAAGCTGAAAAATGTCTGTGTGAAAAATTATGTAAAATCAGATACACAGAATCCTTGGGTTTGTTCAGGGCTGGGAGGGTCTCCATACCAAAAGCACAGGCTCAGAACTGTGCCTTAGCTGGCTGCTGCTGCTTAGCTCAAATTAAAAAAAAATTAGAGTGTGATATTTTCAGATGAGTTTATTATTTCGTTTTAAAGCTAAAAGACATGTTTTTAAAATTCACACACCAAAATTCACACAACTCCCGTTCATTATATTTTTGTGAGGTTTTGTTCTGTTTTAAAGGAAAGACTGATATTTCTTGTTTTATGCACCTGGGCAAAATGAAGCAGGGTCTTTATGATCAAAGAGTGCCTTTAGCACATTTATCGACTAAAAGTGAATTAGTGATTTGCAGGCAACAATGATTTAGGTGAGAAAACAGTAGACTCAAATGGGCAGCAGTTAAGTAGGGAAAAGTAACAGAGGTAGAAAAGATTGGAGCTCTGGGCTGGGAACAGACAAAGGGTCAATTCGCTCCAGTAGCCACTGGTTTCTGTCCAAGGTAGAACTCTTCTATTCAGGTGATTCCAGAGTCAGCCTTGGACTTGGTAGTTGATTTCTGAGTTCCTGGTTGAGTGATTCTGAAGAAAAGACAATTCATTAAAAAGAATTCTTAGGACCCTTCTTGTTACACAACCCTTAAGCTATTAGGAAATTAAGGGAAAGAACAGGAAACAATAAATGAAGAATGAAGAAGTAAGTCTATAAACACAGTTGAAGAGACCAGCAGGCGAGTCCCTTGAACCATTCAGAAAATACTTTAATCTTCAAATGTACCGTGATTCTCTTGATTTCTAAAGCATTTGCTAATCAGTCCTGAGGCGAGCAGGAAATTGTGCTCAGGGTGAAGTTCAGCTCCAGGAGTGCTGGCTATACTACACCTCAAAACTAAATGAATGTCTGCTGATTGGTTAGTCTGAGGAGCACTGATGCTATGATTGGCTAGTCTGAGGAACATTGATGCTATGATTGGTTAGTCTGAGGAGCACTGATGTTATGATTGGTTAGTCTGAGGAGCACCGATGCTATGATTGGTTAGACTGAAGAGCACTGATGCTATGTCACAGGTTGGCTTGTCCTCTCTGCCCTGGCATTTTTAGTTGTTTTTCTTAGGTCCTGTTCTTGGAAGACTGACTACCCACCTTGGGATAGCTAGGTGCAAATTTTACTCATCTTAAATTCTTCCTAGCAGACTTTAAGGATGGATGGATGGCATCTCCATTCTTGTAAGAATGCTCACCCAAGGTTGGTCTGCTCACTTCCTCAAGGTGACCTCAGTAAAATAGGGGGGATTTCAATTACCTCACCTTGGAGGATAATTCCTGCTTCTCTTCACAGGAAAAAACCTTCTGTGTGGACTGCTGGGGGCTCTTCTCTATGTGTCCCACAGAGTTGCTGCAGACACAACTCTGACTTTCTTGCCTGGAGTGGTCTGGAGGGCCTTATTGTTCTCTCTGAGAAATGTCTTTCATCTGTGTTCTGCTGTAGTTTCTTGCTTCACACTGTTAGTCTATTCACACAGCACACCTTGCCTATCTGTTGTGTAGTCTGCTCATATCATGTGACCTGCTCTGCAGTGTACTCTTATCAGGCTGTATGTGGAGGTTTTTTACTGTTGCTATTCCTTTAGGGCATACTCTTAGGTTATATCACCAACTGAGGGTATTTTTGTTTGTTTGTTTGTTTGGTTTTTTTTGTGGGAAGAGGTACACACACAGAGATATACACACAGATACACACACATACACATATACACAGACATACACAGTCACACGCAGATACACACATAGACACAGACACACACAGATACACACAGAGATAGACACACACAGACACACACACAGACACACACACAGACACACAACCTTACATACACTTAAACAGATGTACATGTTCAGACACAACATGCCTAAAAAAAAAAAAGACACAGCACCTACATAAAAATGGAATGAGCCAGAACAGCTACTTCCAATGATCTCCATCCCATAAAATACCTTCTCAAGCTATGTGTGATGTCTTCGTATTTATAATGCCAGCACTTACGCACTTACGGGGTAGAGGCAGGAGGATCTAACATTCAAGATTATCTTCAGTGAGAATAAGGCCAATCTGGGGTATATGAGACCCTGACCCTACTAAAAATTAAAAACAAAATATTCTACAAGTTTCAGGAAAGTTGCTGCATGGAAGAACTACCTGGAGGATGTTTTAATATACTGGTTACAGACAACAACAAGAGTAACAAAAAAATCCAGCATTGTGCTCTGTGGGAACGGTGACTGCCCACCCAGGACGTGAACTCCATTTCTCTCCTTTTCTAAGCTTGATGTGGATGAAAAATGACTTATCTGAGGGGTAATTGTACTTGATTATTATTTATTAGACTGCTTTTTATTCATGCTGGTTCTGAATATGAATTCACCTGCTCAGCAGGTCTGAGCTAAGGCACAGAGAAAATGGCTTCTCTAATGAGGAACACAAAGATTGGAACTAACTGGGAATAAAGCAGTGAAGGGGAGAGGGAGGAGGGAGGAGTACCTTTGTCAGGGCCATGCCAAGTTGTGTCCCTTAGAAATCACACCACACAGCAGATCTAGGGTAAGAGGTTTATAAGGGGGGTCTGGAGACATGAGAGAGAGAAAGAGAGGAAGAGAGTGAGAGAGAGAGAGTGAAAGAGAGAAAGGGAAGGGAGAAGGGAGGGGGAAAGGGAGAGGGAAACAAATGAGAGGGAGAGGAGGGAGGAGGGGGAGGGTGAGATGGAGAGGGAGAGAGAGAAAGAGAGAGAGAGGGAGAGAGAGAGAGGGAGAGAGGGAGAGAGAGAGAGAGAGAGAGAGAGAGAGAGAGAGAGAGAGAGAGAGAGTAGAATAGCAGGGGCCTTTTATGCACCATGTCTGGCATGCCTGGTGGTGTCAGATGATGAAGTTAGCCACCCAGGCTGCTGAATCTGAAAGGCAGGTTGGTAGAGCAACAAAATTTACACCACTAACTGCATATTGAGGCAAGTGTGTCCCTGAAGCAATGAAGGTTCTAGAAGGGTTACAAATCTGTTTCCTGCATTAACATTGAAAACTGACATTTCATCAGTTAAATAACTTCTATTATGTGAGGTCAGAGGCAGGGTTCTGCCTAAAGCAACGTATGAACATTGAAAATTATAAAGCCTGTTAGACCATTCAGGGTACAATATCCTTTTTTTACACCTGAAACAGTTTCAAGAAAGCAAACCTTAAGTCTCTTGTCACACAACAGCAAAGCTGTTTAGCAACCTCGGCCAAATCCATTAAGTTTACCAGTCCAGTCTAATTTCTGATTACGGTGGTCATTAGAGAACCAGACATTTGCACTTTATTAGTTGTGAGCTAGTTTACTGTGATCAGTCATGGCTTCTGAGATACCCGAAACACCACTGAAAAGTCAAGTAGCCAGTGAATGCCATCTGAGGCCATTCCGTTTTGACAATGGAAACACCTCAGAGTCCAGGAGAGGTTGTATCCAATTTATTCCTTTATCTCCGCTTTGATACTTATGAACTTGGTCAAGAAACTGAAATTTACCAGCACAGCCGTGCAGAGCCAGGGTGATTGTTGGGTGTAGTGATGCAGAGTGGGGTAGACCTGAGAGTGATTTTCTTTATCAGACAAGCTGCAGCTTCCCTGGAGTCTCTTATCCCAAAGAGCTACCACCATCTGTGTTCACAGAGACAGAGGGTGGGATTCTCCTACACATCCCAAGCATGGGTGTGGAACAAGCAATTTTCTGAGCAGATCTGTCATTTAATTCCTTTCATCCAGATCAGTACAGGACAGAAATCACCATCTATGGTATCAAACTGTTACCCTCTTGGCCCTTCTTCTTACTTCTATCCTCAAACCAAGGCATGCCTTTACAGTCCAGAGATGCTTCATCCCGAATACAGTGGTTAGGGACAGGGTGGGAGGAGCTAGCTTGAAGGCAGATTCATCCACTTATATTTTCCCATTTGTTTTTTACACCAAGAAACACTTATTAAACGGCAGGTTGTATCTTACTTGAGTCCTAGAAAATAGAGCCCTTATGGTAGGCAACACGACCAGGTAGTGACAAATGAAATAAAACAAAACACTTATAGTTATTTTAGTATGTGATAAATACAATAATGAAGTCAATTCAATAGAAATTTATTGAAGAATATCCATGTGACTAAAGGTGTCACACAAAAAGAAAACAATAAGCCATGATTCCCCGCGAGGATGAGTAGTCTCAGAGGAGATGGTACTATGATCTAGAGTAGCACCTACGATGGTAGTGTAAATGTTCTGGATGCCAGCTCTACAAAAAAAACATGTTACAAAAGTTAGAGAACATAAATGTCTTTATGAGGTAATGTTGCTTTCTTCCCAGACTACAGACAGGAGACAGAAGAGTGCCCGGTTGGTACTCAGCTCCTCAGTAGGGTATCAAGTTTTTTGTTTTTTTTTAATTCAGGTTTTCTGTCTTCCAAGCTCCATGGTTACCACACAAACAAATATAGAATTGTTTCAGGAGAAGCCCTGAAGGTTTATGAAAGGACCAAACTTTGAAGGATTTCTAAAGCGTAACCCAGTGGAAATAGGGTAGACCAAGCAAAGGTGAAGGGCACCGCCTGTGGGAGCTGAGACCAGGGCACATTTAAAGGAGGTGCAGGTCAGTGGAAGAGAGGTGAGGCTGCAAGGATAGGCCAGCAGGTCCAAAGTGGGACTCATGATACACACAGTGAAGAGATATGCTAGTCATCGGCCCATGACTGGACAAAATAGTTGAAGCTTAATAGTACATAATGCTTATTTCACTTCATGGCTGATTGTTTTGTTTCTTTGGACTCATGACAACCAGCATACCAGGGCGGGGAATGTGTGGCAGAGAAGAATGCTCATTATACTCTGGCCAAAATACACAAAGACAATGGAGAGTAAAGACCCTAATATCTCCTCCAAGTACACAACAAATAACAAAACGTCTACTTGGTCCTGTATCTTAAAGCCTCCATCCCCTTACAGTGGTGCCATTGATTGGTTGCAAAAGCCTTTAGAACACTTGAATTTGAGGAACAAACAACCCAGATGTCAGTTTCAAATGCAATAAACCTACCTCTTTCCAAAAGATGACCTCCCCCGTCACTCTTATGCTGATACATAGAGAAAAGAGTAAAGCAGACTATAGGAATGCAATCTATACTCCGCAGTATGAGTAGATGTTTGGGAGCCTGATTAGACTGTAATCCACTGGCCATATTATGTGTTGTCATGTCAAGTTGTGTTAATGTCAAAGAGGAGTCAACTCGTTCACTACAAGATGTGCAGTGGGATCACCTCTGGGACTAGTTAACGCTCATTCCTGTCTCACTCCTGTATTTTGGATTCTATGCGTCTTACAGCAACACCTGTGTGGCATTGTTGATCCCTGAGATAATTCTGACATGGTTATCTCAGGGATCTCCCACAGACAGCATGAGTGATACCTAAAGCTGGTTGTCAGTTTAATAAGAAGTAGAATCACCTAGGAGACAAAACTCTGGGAACATGTATAAAGAAGTTTCTAGATTGAATTAGCTTCTGATTATGCCTGCAGAAGATTTACTAGAGCCTGTTAATTGTGGAGAAATTACTGTGAATGTGGAGGCAACCCCCATGGGCTGGGATCAATGGCTGAATAAAATGGAGAATCAAACCATGTATTAGACTCATCTCTCTGCTTCTTGTCTATGAATCTAATGTGACCAAGTCCCTCCTACTCGGGCCACTATATTCCCTAAGAACAATGGGACTGTAGCTTCTGAGCCAAAATATACCTCTCTTTCTTTAAGTTGCTTTCATTAGGGAAGTTTATCACAGCATCAGTAAAAGTCACAAAGACACCCCTATGGAGGAAAAGGTGGTCTTCAGATGTATTTGTATCTAATGACCTTGAACGAGTGGTCAGAGAGAGACCACTATTCTAACATCTGTATGCATTTCTAGGGACTCAAACTATAGGTAAATGTCACAGTTCCTACTGCAGCAGTGAGCCCATGGCATCCTTAGCTTTACAACCCTACTCTAACAAAGGGCAGTGCTGTCAAAAAAAAAAGTCAGCCAGCCTTAACATGATACCCACTTCTGAAAACTGTATACACCCATGCCTGTAGACAATGTTACACTGAGAATAGATAGAAAAGGTTCGAGACAATAAATTAATCCACACATCATTACTATCTCTCTGCTGGGATTTAGTTATGTGGATTGATACATCACCTCTGAATCAAGTGGTTCATACAATTATTTTTAAATAAACTGGACTGTAAACATTAGGTCTAACATGACAACAATAGCTTACTAAAAGGTTTAAGAAAAGACGATCCAATGTTTTAATATGATCTTAGTGAATGGTCTAGTATCGTTTTTCCTTTATTTGTTGGCATGATTCACTGTGTGATATGGCTTTATCTGGATTTCACCAGTAATCTTACAAACTTATTCTTGTTCTAGAAACCACCTTGTGTTTGGTTTTTCTGCCTCTATTTCCTGTGGGGTGCAACAGTATCTTCATGTATTTTTGCTTTTTACAAATGAGTTGTTAAAATATCCAGATTTTCCTATGTGTTTCTCTGTACTATATTGAGGTTGGGTGATTTGTGAAAGAATTCCTTAGACAGGAAAGGTTTTAGCATGACTTTATAGAAGTGAATGCTTCTGGTTTTGGTTTTGTTTTTTTCTTTTCTTTCTTCTCTTTCTTTCTTTCTTTCTTTCTTTCTTTCTTTCTTTCTCTCTCTCTCTCTCTCTTTCTTTTTTTTTTTTGATTCATCACCTGTGTCAGGTTCTAGTAAGTTCCTAAGAACAGACTCAAGCAAATTGACATCTCTGTCATTGGTGGGCATTGGGTTAAAGGCTATTCACAAATCAGTCATGCTATTTTCTTTCTTAAAATACTGCTATGAGCAACAAACTTTCATAAGCTTTGCATTTGAGACTACAAAAACACAGGGAAATAACTGCCATGATCAACAGGAACATGCTTTTAGCTCTTTGAGAAGACCTTGTTTTATCTCCAGGGCACATGGCCCTTATAGATCATGGGCAGGGATGTACCTAGTCATGGCAAGATTGACCTGTCAGCTTAACTTATAATTTTGATTCCATCGCAAAGTGAGGGAGTGTAGGAACGGGTCTTGCCCACAGACATGAGGGCATCAGTGACACACCTGAGTTTTGACCATGCCTGGTGGTACATGTGGCTGGAATATTTTGCTACCAAGTTTATGCTAAAAATTGTGACCTCACTAGATTTTGTCAACTTAACAAAATTACGGTTGTCTGGGAAGAGAGAACCTCAACTGGAAAAAAAAATGCTTCTATTGGATTGGCCTCCAGGCAAGTTTGTCACAGGCTCTCCTGATTAACGATTGTTTGGGAGATCCCAGCTCACTGGGGACCATGCCACCTTTTGTGTGTGAGGGCCTGAGTGTTGTAAGAAAGTGGGTTGGGTAAACCATGAAGAGAAAGTCAGTAAGCTGCATTCCTCCATGGCCTCTGCTTCTGGTTCTGCCTCCAGGTTCCTGCCTCCATTTTCTGCCTTGCCTTCTTTTCGTGATGGATTGTCAGCTATAAAACTTTCATTCCAAGTTGCTCTTGGTCCAGGTGCTCATCACAGCAATGAAAAGCAAACTAAGAAGATTATAGACCACATGAACTAATGTCATATTTGTTCAATTCTGTGCCCCCTGTGGTTATTAAGCTACAGAGTAGACCTGGAAACTTACTGTAAAGCAGCAGGAATTGTGACAGAAATATCAATGTAGTGAGTCTCAGAAAACAGGCATTTTCTATTAAAATGTGAAGCCCTTAAGCAGGGAGAGAAAGATCTGTGCAGCAGATAAAAACAAATTGATGAACTCTCCTAGAATTCAATGGGAAATTGTCCTCTAGTCTTTTGGATTCCCCAAACTGCATAGACACCCTGCCTGAACAGGGCGGAGGAAGAGTGTGAGTATATCAGTCCTTGACAGAACACACTGGGGAGCCATAGGGAGCAGGCTGCAGGGTGTTTCAAGTTTCTTGTGAGATATGCCATCAACAGTTTGGAGTAATTCATCCAAAGAAAATGTCAGTGCTGTGTGTGCACTCAGCTTAAAAAATATGTAAGTGATTTGGGTAATTGGAGACAGTTACACTCATGGAAATATAGGGGTAGCTATGAGTTCTGCTGACTTCAAATTTTCTTTGGAAGAAAAAGAAAGTCTTACATTCACAAAATCTTACACAGTACCTCATTCGTGAAACCTGTGCTTATTGTACTCTTCCTATGAGCAACATGCTATCTTTAGCACTGTAGGAAATGAGGATGCCACTTCAGGTAGTTGCTCCCAAGGGGATTGTGGGTATAAAGAGTTGGACACACTGCTAACTGTATGAGGAAGTGGCTGAACTTGGAACCACTATGGAAGTGTAGGGTTATACCACACGGTGGTATAGGAAGGCAAAGCCAGAGGAAGCTAAGACACCAAGCTCAAAGCCGTGGGTATAAAACCCAGAAATCCTGAGTCTTGGACACATATTTCAAGGATATAGCTTCCAGTTGTTTTCTATGAATAAGTCCATCATTAATGATAAAATTGCTAATAAGTCATAATTGATTTGAAAGAGAGAAGCTTCAGGTTAGTGATCCCTCAAAGCTGACAAGGCTGTGAGAAGCACAGGTTATGAAGTATGCTACAAAGTATGAAAGAAGAGAGTGGATGGGAGGAAGAGAATGAGGAGGAAGGAGGGAAGGGATGTGGGAACTAAGAGATGCTATTGAAGGAGGACCTGACAAACTTAACTATTTATGAAAACACTCACTTGTTTAAAGACATCTGTTGGGTGTTACTCATGTGTTAGCATCACAGATCCCAAGTCAAGTGCTTTAATATTGCACCCTGCCTATGTCATTTCAGGGAGGACAAGTGTTACTCAATGACAAGCAATGGCTTGTCATTAACTCACTAGGTGTCTATTGAGAACCCACTAGGTTTTAACCTATTGTAAAGCTGAGGAGTAGAGCAAGGCACATCAAAGCATGATGTGTAATGGTAAGAACTAGCAGGTAGCCTTGAGATTACATAGCAGTGGGAAGCAAGTTGCTAAAGTGGAAGTGATTGGTTGTTTCTTGGGGTGTTGACGTGTCTGAATATCATCCTCTGTAAGGTCTGAGCATCTGCAACCTTGAAGAACAGAGTTTAGCATGTTCAGGTAGAAGTTGTCCTGTGTTTGAGGGAGAGGCTGGCTGTGGAGTGAATAAATTGGGGGAGCCACTAAATTCTAGGGGGTTTGAACAGAAATGGAGAAATATGGGATGTCCTCTTGGGTTAAAGAGAGACTAGGGCAAACTTTACAAGAGGTGAGGTGTATACAGAGATGTTTCAACGAGATCTAATCCTAGCACTCGGGGATGCAGAGGCAGGATGGTCAGAAGTTCCAGGCCAGCCTGATCTACAAGGAGATACTTTCACAATCAAACAATAAACAACAAACAAGAACCAGACTAGTTAGATAAATGGGGAGGAAGTTCTTGTGTGTGTCTGTGTATACTTGTGTGTGTGTGTCTAAGTGTGTAAGAGTGTATTCCATGGGAAGGAACCTCTGCTATACTATGTCACAGATGTTTGACTTTAGATGATAATAACATTTTATTTAAAAAGTAGAAAAAAGGAATTTAGGGTATTTTTTCCTCATAATAATAAATCTTGAGGTGATAGATACTTGCCTCAGTTAGGGTTTCTATTGCTATGAAGAGATGCCAGGACTATAACAACTCTTATAAAGAAAAGCATTTACTTGGAGCTGGCTTACATTTCAGAGATTTAGACCATTATCATCATGGCAAGAAGTGTGGTGGCACACAGGCCAACATGGTGGTAGGGAGATAGGTGTAGCTGAGAGGTCTACATCAGGATCCATAGGCAGAAGAAAGGAGAATGAGTCATTGGGCCTGGCTTGAGCGTCTGAAACCTCACAACCCAACCCCAGTGTCTAAGAATATTACATTAATTTATAAACCATTGTTGCATTAGCCCACTTATGCTGGGAGCATAGATATTTGTCTGTGCTTATAAGTAATATAAAGAATGTCATTCTACTGAATACCCACGAAGGTCTGAAGTTGTTATACACTGTTGTTTCTGTGCCTATAATGGGTAATTGTGTAAGAATCAGAATTTGATATGCATGCTCTTGATGGCATTCTGTTAGGGGTAACAGCTTTTACTTCTTATCATGATGTAAATTCCAGGTGACTTTAGCTGAGAAATACATAGCTACATACTGTTGCACCTCCTTGTAAGAGAATCGCATGCCTGCCTCCCTTTACTGATGATGATGGTGGCTGGAATTCAGATATCTAATGCTCACTCTCTACCCTGGTTTCATCTCATTCTCCATAAACCGTTTTGAATATCAAGGAGTTTTAACAATGCACAAAGTTTGCATTAGGTTTCCTTATGTATCCAAATCCTCGTGTACAAAGCAAGAGGAAAAATGGAAACGCTGAAGTGAAATTGAAATATCTCTCAGAGACACATCTGCTTGGTTTGCTGATCGGCCTTGCAGTTTGCCTCTCATCATCCCTCCGACTTCTAAAAATCTCTGAAGCAGGTTTCCATACTAATCAAAAGCAATGCCCGCATTCCTGATTAATCCGAATCACCAGTGTATCAGTCTTCTTTTGTGCCCCCCCCCCAAAAATTCATTTATCACTTACTTATTGCTACGTAGTTTTCCTCATCCAGTCATCTTTGAGAGTGTGTGTCCATCTAACCATGTCTTCTATACTAATGGACCTATTCAGGTATGATCATAATCAACATCAGAATATTTCAGTCAACAGGGATGCCCAGTCTTTCCTCCTAATTTTCCAAGTGTGAAGTGACTCCTAAGCTACCAGCCATCAGAGGCTTGCCTATTCTGAAGGTTATACATAAACACAGTCATAGAGAATGTGTGGGCTCCACTCACTGCTTCCTTCTACTTCAGCATACATGCTATGGCATCACTCAGGAACATGCTTATATCTTTCAACCAAATAATATTTCTGAATATGAATGAGCCACTGATACAATATTTCGTCCACTCTTCAGCCTGTGTCAATTTAGTTGTTTTCCATTTTTGACTATCCTGAGTGCAGCTCCTAAGAATAGAAGCAAGTTCTCTTTCCACTTTTCTTCGTACACAGTGAAAATGGAAGCCCTGTCTGTGTCTGAGCGTGACCCCTTGAAAGTGACTAAGCCATGTTCTAAATTGTCCACAATAGAGTATACTCTGTTAGTGCAGACGGCTTCCGATATCTCCACTTCTTTACAAGAACTTGTCATTTCCTGTTTGGTTGTAGCCAACCCAGCAGGTCGGAAATAGCATCTCACAGATTTTGATTTAACTGATGTCTAATGTCTTGTGTGTGTTCATTGGCCATTTGAAGATTCTTCAGAGGCCTTCTAGAGTCTATTTGTCCAATTTTTTGTTGTTAAGTTTCTTCATGTGTTCAAGATATAAGTTCCTAATCAGATATTCGATCCTAAAGAATTTCCCCTACCTGGGGGTTGTGTTTTTACTTGTCAAGAGTGCTCTTTGGGCATCTGCTACTTGGACAAAGTCAGTTTCATTTTCTTCTGTTCACTTGAGAAGCCAGTGTGTGATCTGAAGCAACAGCAACTCATGCCTGTGCTTTCTCCTGGGGGTTCTGAAACGTTACTCTTATTCAAGTTAATGATCAAATTTCAGTTAATTTTTACATGAAATTAGAAAACATAATTTATACTATTTCAAGCATTTTTTCTTTATGGCAATGTTATCTGCTTCTCTGGAATGAGCTTTGCCAGGGTGGCAAGAGTTTTCTCTCTGCTCTTGGGTAGAAAGGAATGTTCTGCAGATGTCTGCCGGTTCATCGATTTGAAGTTGATTGGTTCCAACTCTTCACTTCCTGCTGATCACTGCCCAATTGTTTCTTTGGATATTGGAAATGAGTTATTGTAGAATCCAATTTTATCTATTTTTCCCTTTGATTCCTGCAACTTGTTTTATTGCACTTATTTTTGGTGGCATTAGCATTCTGCAGGCATTTGATATATTTCATGGTATGTTTAGTTATGGAGTACAGCTTGTGTTTATAAACTGGCCACCTTCAGGACCTGTACTGTTGTTACACAATTAAACAGCCATTCTGTATCAAGTTAATTATAGCTTTGGCTTCACTGTTCCTGTGATAATTTATTATGGCCATGGGACACATACAAATAAGAATATTTACTCAAAGCAGGGTAACTCACAAATTATAGAAAGCCAGTCTCACAGCATTTATTTATGCAGAAAGCTGTTATTCTTATCATAATAAGGCCAAAGGAGAGAATGATTTTCCAAATTTTGCAACAGCACAGATAGACAACAATGTCATTTAATGTTTTCAGGAAAGTCATCCTTCTTAGAAACAGGAGAAAGCTTCCTCCAAGGTGGTGGCGGGGTATCCTGTTTACAATGATGAAGATTTTTGCATGTTTAACATTAAATTGAACATGTGAGGTTCTATGTATTAATAGCTCCACAGGTGAGAAGGCATTCTTTTCTGAGAGATGTGTATGGGTAGACACAAGCCAAGAGCCGGTCTGGAGGAAGTGGTGTTTCCATTTTGCAGAGTGAGTCATTTCTATGAATGTCTTTATGAATACAACGTGAGTATGCTACCCATACCTAGGTCAAGACAAGACGGGAGATAGAGAAAGTCTTCTGCCATTTGAAGTCACATAATGCACAAAAGCCCATCAAGAGTGCATCTGATCTCTCTATTGCTGCAAGAGTGATGCACATCTTACAGAAGAACAGGGATACTTCCTCTGCCCATCACCAAGGCTAAACACACCACGTGGCAGCTTATTTGGTCTTATTTGGCTCACAGTGGGGAGAGTCTCATAGAGGGAGATT
This sequence comes from Rhabdomys pumilio, assembly GCA_030674055.1. Taxonomy (NCBI): domain Eukaryota; kingdom Metazoa; phylum Chordata; class Mammalia; order Rodentia; family Muridae; genus Rhabdomys; species Rhabdomys pumilio. Next base: position 4,297,846 of record JANHMN010000015.1, on the reverse strand, counting down.
TCTCCTCTCTCCATGTAGCAGGGTGGATAGAACTGGATGGAATTGAGATATGTTGATAAGCTTTATGGTCACTCTCTAGTGACCCATCTCCTTAATGAAGATGAAACCTCTTAAATGTCGTACAACAGGCACAGCCTGGAAAGGAACCTATCAGCAAGCCTGACGATCTGATTTCAAGTCTCAGAACCAACTCTCACAAGTTGACCTCTGATTTCCCATGTGCACCACGGTGCACTGCGGTGCCCATATGTATAACACAAAATAAATACGTGTTAAAAAAAAGTTGTACAACCTTTACAACAGTGCCACCATCTGGGGTCCAAGTGTTCAAATGGAAGCCTTTGAGGAACATTGTCATTCCAAACCATAAGGAGCAGAAGGGAAAGGAGATAAAGTCAGGAAAGAGTGTGATTTGAGGGATTACAGTTTGCTGAAAAGCTCTCCATATGTTGTGAATAAGACAGGGATAACTTCCACCCAGTCAATATGGTGAGGAGTCTGCCCAAAACATTCCTAGCTTAGTTGTGGGAAGAACCAATAGCAGTAGCCATAAGAAAGGATTTGGTGCACTGTGGGAAAATGAATGGCTTACATGGCAGTAAATGTGTTGTTTTGGGCTTGAGGGTAGGGTGGTCCAGAGGATGAAGGTGTCTGAATCACAAGTTTGAGTTCATTTCCCAGGACTTACAGAAGTAAGAGAGAATGGCTAACTCTACAGAGCTGTGCTCTGATCTCTACATTGTGCAATGTGGCAGGCACGTGGTAAGCATGTATGCAGGCGGGCACATGCAGGCATGAAGGCACGCAGGCACGTAGGCATGCACACACACAGAAAGACAGAGAGACAGAAAGATTCATAGACAGAAACACAGAGATATAGAGACAAAGAGATTTCCAATACTACTTTAATCCAGATAATTTCAGTTCCTAACAAAACTAAAAATAATATTGTTTTGAAACTAGATTTGAGACTAGAAACCTCTTTCTCTGAAAAAAAAAAAAACATGACAGAGACAAAATGGATGGCATGTGAGAGCCAATCCTCACACTAGAACCTTGTATCGTTAAAAAGAAACAGTTTTCTCTGTCAGTACTACCTGGTGACTCTGACTCTTCAAGTTTGTCAGTATTTTTCTCAATGACACGATTGTATGTCATTTGTGACTTTGCAAATAAGGTTTCTAAACTCTTCTTGGATGTTAAGTAATGAAAGCAGGCTTACATATTTGATGTCCTATGGACTGGGGAAGAGCTGGGTGGGACAATCTTGTTTAAGGGCTGTGATGTGGACCTAATGCATTCTCAATCAATCAATGGCTGATTGTTAAGATTAGAGCAAGGAGTGGACAAAGAGAGAGGCCTCTAGAAATTGTCCAGACTACCCTCCCTTGTTCCATTGATTTTTATATTTATTTCTTAATCCACACAAGGGACCTGTTTAAGAAAAGAGAACTTGGGTCCAACAAGCCCACTCCACTTGTAGAAGGAGCCTATGTTTCCTCTTCACTGCCTATTCTTAAAGGGTGTTCTCATGGCTGATGTGTCCCATAGGCAGTCTAAGGAAATGGAGACAGCTCTTCCATCCAGCCAAAATAAAGAAAATCTTAGAAGAATTGTGCATAAATAAATAAATAAATAGGTAAATTTGTTTATGACAGACTGTTTCTTTCATCAAGAAAAAAGAGAGGACCACATACGTCACCTTGCAGATACTCTCTGCCATAAACATTTATCTATTTGTCCTTAGGAGAGGCTTTCCCCACAGGGCAGATATCTAGTCTACTAAAGTACCTAACTCCCACTGGACCTTTGCAAATTAGGTGATCATTATGATCCCCTTTGATAAGTAAATTAAATGAGGCCTAGAGAGGAGAAAGTAATTTTCCTAAATCAGACAGCCTGGTCATAAGGGAGCCGTAGGCTGCAGTAGGTAACATGCACTTCTGGCATAAATTATCTAGCCGAGCCTCCAGCAATACCTCCGGAGTTCCTCCATCACTAGCAACTCTCCCATCTTATAGCCAGCATTGGGCAATGAGTTTAGGCAGCACAGTGAAGCATCTGAAGTTGCTGCTTTGGAGGGAACCTTCTGTTGACTGGTAGGGATAGCTCCTGTCTGATAAGAGAGTACCAGCTTTGAATTACTGCACACTTCCTGAACCTCTGGGCTGTTTTTTTTTTTTCTCCTTATGTCTGTCACATCCTCAGGTGCCGGAACTTCAGTGATGGATCACAATACCCCTGATCATCCTAATGATGGTTGCATTCCGGCTGCCTTTGCTCGACTTGAGACACTGAGAGCTGCTTTTGAGAGCTGTGTTTCCTCTTAGTGCTAAATGATCTTCAGAGCTGAATACTGAAGCCTCACATCAGTGAGATCACAATTGCATTTTGGGTATTTTATGACTGAGTTTATGAGGAATAAACCAGGGTAGATAAATAATTGCCAGCAGCAAATACACTGTCCTGTGCCTATGCAGCCAGCTGTCAGCACGAGGTACCCTAATGTGAGTCTACAGACAGCTGTCAGTATGAAGCATCTCAGTAAGAGTCTTCTGGCTCGATGCTTATGCCGTTGAACACGTAGTAGAGTTACCAAAACGTAAACAGGAAGCTTGAAATTAGAGAAAGAGTTGCAGAGTCCTAACTAGCAAAGATAATTTGATTTGTAAGGAAGATTATGAAAGAAAAGAGTTTATGCCAAGCAGTGTCAGTGAGTCAGGCGACTTAAGTGTGCAATATTGATTTACAGCTCTGACTTAAAGCAAGAGCTACAACGTCTAAATTTTCAATCTTTGATTGTTGGTTGGAATTCTGTTGAGAAAGTAAGAGTCTGAGAATTTCAGATGATTTCAGTGTCACTGTGGGCCATGACTCAGGAAGTGAGTGTTGGCAGCCCTGTTCTTCAGGGGACTTTGAAATTTCTCATCTTTCTGATGAATCAGCTCCAGAAAAGTTTCTCTTTTCTGATAAGATGTCCCATTTGTATATCATATTTAATCTCAACTTGTAGTTATTAAGTATTTTAAAGGCAGGAAAATAGAGCATCTTATTACCACTTCTGGGTTTTATGAAATATAAATACATAGGTGGGGGTATTATAAAAAATTAGATATTCCTCAAAATGTGTTCCATTTTCTAATGCTCTTCTGAGATAATCTTAATCTCATCCTGATTGTCTTATCACTTTGAACCATCAGCATTTCATTGTCTCTTAGAATAAACTATGAGCTACTGAGATACATCATCAGTGGGCATTTCAACAGAACTCCAGAGAGAGGGCATGGAATAACATGCAGCCCAGCACAGAGACCATGGAGTGCATGTAACCCCAGCACAGAGACCATAGAATAACATGTAACCCAGCACAGAGACAATGAAGTAACATACAGCCCAGCA
>JANHMN010000015.1:4274737-4292237 GCA_030674055.1 Rhabdomys pumilio | reverse complement strand
CCCCGTGGAAAGGAAATATCTAGCTGGCGGATTTTTCAAAACACACATCTTTTTTTAAGAGAAGGTTTCATTTACTAGTGTTTTTGTGAGAGATAATTTTCTGCAAATACACTTTTTTTTGAAATTTCTAAAATAAATTTCTACTTAAAATCACAGGGAAAAAAATCCTCAAACAGATTCCCAGACAGTAATAGAATCTAGACAGTGGCACCATTTGGAGAGAGAGGGACTTTGGAATATGTCGCTCATCTGGCAGGATGCAAAGCACGGTGCAGGGAAGGTGGCGGCTAGGACTCAGCCGCCCTGGATATTCAGGGCGAGTTTAGCATGTTCTACCTAGACATGATTTTTCCTTATAGAACAGTTCTTTCTGAAACTGCTCTGCATCAATGTTAATTAGGATGTGAAATTAAAACCTGCTCCCACCGAATGGCATAATATGCAAGCGATACAGGGCACATATTTAGTTAGCCCTGGACAGGATTTCAATTTTCTGCACTTAGCTTCTAGGAAAAGCTTGTAAGGAATGGATGGAGAGATCCATATTCTTCATTGACAGCTGCCAAGATCCAACCGAAACCATCTGCTTCATTACTATTTCCTTGAACTGGGTTTCCTTGAAACTCTGTGTGCACAGCAGCAGACCGGAGCATCACCTATAGCTGGGTTGTGATTCCATCTCCCACCTTTAGGAATTGCTCATCTACTCAAAGCCTTTCTTGCAAATATTTTAAAATAAAATGACATCATGTTATCCCACACTTAATTCATTGTCCTGAAATATCTGGGTGAAATATCATTGTATGCATGGGTGACTAGGGAAGAAAATTATCTGTGGAGGCAGCACAGACTATTTTAATGAAATAATTCCACTCATTCATTTTGAATGTCTCGATTTCTTTGACAGCAAATCACGCTGCTACAGCTCCTGGTGTTCTTCTGACAAATATGTCTGTATTATACCACGTAAGGCACTTTAAAAAATGTTTCAGTGTGTAGAAAATCTGTGTAATCAGTTAGTATAAGTGAAACCAAGCATTATTTAAAGAAACTTACTCAGTTTAATTGACAGGATGTATGTGACCTATGCCAAGACAAGTATAAAAACTTGTGTGCAGAATTGAATAGATAGATTAGCACAAGATAATCTGTAGAAAGCAGCTTTGATCACAGGGACTATTTCTCGTTACATAAATACCCTGGCCTGAAATATCTATATTATCTCAGGACTGAATGCGAGATTCCAATTTTAAGCAATACATCCACGTAATTATGGTGAAATTGGGTGAAATTTCTACCTGCAATTTAGAAATTATTTTAATGTGAAGGCGTGCAAATCATATTAATGAAAACAATGCAAAGAGTAATAAACATATTAACATAATTCAAACAGAATATCTAAAAGCCAAGGACCTCGAATAGTAGTAACCTTTACTTGATGATTCTTCTCTCTGCCCAGAAAAGTTAGGCCAAATGCACTCCAGAATTAACCTGAGAGGGGTTGAGAGAGATGGCTTAGCAGAGAAAGCATTTTCTGTGCAATTGTGAGGACCAGAGTTTGGATCCCCACCACTCATGAAAATGCTTGGTGGGTGTGATGTCAGCTTTTAATTCCAGTGCTTATGAGGGAGATTCTGGGATGGACTATACCTGTTGCTGAACTCTGGAAGAAGTTAGGAGGCCCACTGAATGAGGTGGGGGTAGACTGCTCAAAGAAGGCTAGCAATGTCTTCCCTTGGCATCCACATGTGTGCATATGCATGTGCATGTGAACACATGTGTCATATACACCCACACTGTTACACACCCACATGCCTATACATATGCATATGCAAATACATATACTTATGTACACACAGACACATACAAGCAGAAATCATACAAAGAAAACATCTACTCCTTCCTCCCTGCCTCCCTCCCTCCATCCATCCTTCCCTTCCTTCCTTCCCTCCCTCCCTCCCTCTTAGATGTATAGTTCTTAGATTTATAGTTCAGTCAGCCAACAAATATTAGTTGTAGCTTCCTCCTTTAAATGTGGTTCTGGGGCTTGGACCTGGAGCCTTACACATGCTTGGCAAATGCTCTACCACAGAGTACAACCCCAGCCCCCAACTGTCCTTTATATGTCAAGTTCCAAGAAATGATGTAGACATAGAAAGTTCATAAAACGTGATCACAACCTTCTCTTTCCCTCAATTTCTATCTACTTTCCCCCCCAAGAATTTCATTCTCATTCATCGGAAAATACATGTGCATGGAGTCTCGGAGGCCCCATCTGTCTGCTTCTGGCACTGTGGCTGTTGATTCTGACTCCTATGAAGCGAATATGCATACAGCTAGACCCCTAAAATTTCCATTTTTGTTTCATGTACTCACCCAATCACTTTTTAAAATTATTTTTCTGATCGGTGGCTCTTTGCCCTGACGTGTTTAACACCTGTTAATTCTGTCTTCAAACGATTCTCATTATCAGCCCACACAGAACCTCTTATGAGAGTTACCAGGGATACAAGTCTTTTACAAAGTTAAAGTCACTTGTAAAAGTGAATAGTGAGTCCAGACTGTCAGGCTCTGAATAAGCTGGAGATGCTGGTGTAGGGGCTGCTAAGAAAAGGCTGCAGAGCTAGCTGCTCACCATTTTATCCAGTAAAAACTCATAGAACAGGGTGGTTACAGGAAGCTGAAGGGAGCTAGAATTTACTGGTGTCTGGCATGTCCTGGGCACTGAACTCAGCCGTTTGCACACATCTACCCATATCTTGGCCACATCAGTAACAGCAGGGCTGCTCTGCTGAGCCATCCCCAGGAAAGAAGCTGTCAGCAGAACAGAAGGCGCGGAGGCCGAGGCTCTACCTCCTCATCTGCTCGTGACTTTGCCTGCTTTGATTTCCTACTGAAGGTGTAAGAGCAGGAGGTGATGTCTTTAGCCACAGTCAGTTTTAAAGGCACCCTCAGGGCTGCACTAAGTTACAGGCAGAGGGTCAGTCCACACTTAGGAGAAGAGGTCCAGAGACAAATAGACAGTATGGAACCCCTAACTGCCTTTTTCAGGTTGTGGGACTTTGAAGAACTTTCACTCCCTAAGTCTTTGCTTTCCTCTACAGCAAGATGAGAAAAGAGTTATCATGAAGTTTAAAGAGAACAGTTCTTGACATAAATAGATGTCCAGAAGGCCAGTCTTTATACTTTCCTTATTACTTACCATTTAAAATAGTGTTGAATTTTGTCCTGCAGTGTTTGGAGAGAATGTTCATCTCCATTGCCAGGACTCCTTGAACTCTGGATTATACTCCAAGGGTCAATAGCTAAATACTGCAGCTCATAGATGCTGGTTCACCTACACCTGCAAATTCTACTTTGAAAAGTTACAAAGAGAACCTCAAGGAGTCTTCAAAGTCAAAGTCTTACCTCTTCAGGTCCTCCGTATCTAACTGTTTTCATGGGCTTGGCTCCTGTTTCTTGAGTATGTGTAGGGGAAAAGGAGATGAATAAAACTAAATGAAGAGAAGATGGAATTTGATGAGGAGAGAGAACAGGAGAGAAATACCATTGTTGATAGAAACTCGCATATCAACCTTTGCTGCGGCAGGTCTTGACTTTCTGTGGATCCACAAGCAGGGTTGTCACTCATTTCAAAAACTGTGCCTCAACTAGAAATGGAAATACACCGACTACTAGAGACCACAGGTGGGAACACTTAGCTGGAAACATATATTTAATATACATTTACTGATTATAATTCTCCATGCGAGGACAAACAAATACACAACATTAAAATTGCTGCACCAGACGATTGATCGATTCTAATGAGTGGACGGAGGGCAGAGACCCCCCCCCACACACACACTCAGAAGGAGGAATCAGGAAGTGTAACCCACAGGGAAAGTATGAGTCTTTTACACATCAACATCTTTCTGTGGCCAAGAATGCTGCAGCAATGTGCTGTGTGCAATCTGCTGTAGCCAGACCTGAGTCAAAGCAGGTGTGTTCTTCACATGGCGCCGCTCGCTTTCAAACAGTGTAAATACAGTGAGCAATGAGTCATTCACCTATCTTGAACTATTTATTTATTAGGTTTTTTTAAATGTTTGTCCACACATGCTCGGGTAGGCATTTACATGTTGATGCCAAAGGACAACCTTAGCCACGGTTCCTAGGTCATCGTCAACCTTGCCTCTGAGACAGTCTTTCGTTGGCCTGGCCCTCACCAGGGTCCAGGCTGGCTGGTTAGTGATCCCCACGCACCTGTCTGTTTCCAGCTTTCCAGCTCTGGGGTCATAAGGGCATTCCACCACACTTGACCTTTTATTAATGTGGGTTCCAGGAGAGTTTGGACCTTTGATTCCAGGACTACCACTTCACGGACTTACCTGTCAATTCAGCCTTGGGCTGCTGGTATTAAACATGCCATTGATTCTGGGAAAACTCTTTTGTATGAAAAACAGAAAATGAAACAGAAAGTATTGCCCATGTCCAAGATTTAAAATTTCTATAAAAGTGTGCAAGAATCTTTTATTTCCTGTTAAAAAACATTCTCTTTGTTTTACAGTTGAGAAAATCCCTGTAACAGCTTTCCATACAATTAAAGTACTGAGCCAGAAAGGCGTCTCAGAAATTAACTCTGACAGCACGACTTGATAAACTGGGTGTGGGGAGACGGATTACAGCAGGAGAATTTTGTGATTGTTGATGGAGAGAGATTTCAATAAAAGCAGGGATGAGTGAAGTAAGCTATCAGTTAGAAAAGAGAAGAAACTCAAAATATCTATAAAGAATGGAGGTAAATGCAGATATCAGTACAGTGTGGTGATAAATGTGGGCAGACTCCATCATTCTGAGGAGAAATCTGCCCCAGAAATCTCAGGCAAGGCTGAAATAGCAGGGCACTGCCAGCATGTCAGGCTGGTGAGAACAGATTCAGCACATTCAAATCATTTACCCATCTCACAGCAGAAGGGAAAACTTGGGAGCAGTGGAGGCAGACAGAAACTCTGAAAGCAGATGCCGGACGCTAGTAATAGAATACTCTGGGGCCAGAAGAATTGTAACCAAGGCATCTCAGAAAGTGGCAGACTCTATGGCCACCTGGCACAATTAGAAAATATTACACCATTATTATTAGACTCTGAAGTTAGTAAGAACCAAGCAACAGAAGAAGGGAATGAAGGAAATCCAGTGTACCTGTAAATGTCAAGAGTGGCATAGACTTAAGAACTATTAGGTGACACAGTAAACTCACACGGCCTATTTATACTAGGGTCCAAGGGGTTGGCATTATAAATGATTGAACCATTAATAATTGATCATTTTAAAAAATGCTGTCTTTATAATCTGTAGGCACATGTGAACATGACCAGTGACATTCTGAGAGCAGTCAGTCATCAGTATGGAGTAACACAAGCCAGGCAAGATGCAAGGGTTGGGGGAGAGGTTAAGAACACTCAAGATACACAGCCTGCTCCTATAAAGTCTCACAGAATAGGTGTAAATGTATTGCTGAGGAAAAGAATAATAAAAGGAGGAAGAGTTTCAGCTCTTTTACCTCATGATGTACTTTATATCATGTATTTTACTTAACCTTCCCTCAGTCATTTGCACATAAAAATGAAACACTTACACTTACGAGACGAATGCACAAAAACTCACTCTGTCCCTTAATTCCTCTTCCTTTCTCTCAGAACCATACTCAGTCAAGAAGATGGATGACTAGGAAACAGGGGGCGGGGATCGTGGGGAGACAGTTTTTCTTGTTAAAAATTTTGCTCTGCAAAGTATTTTTTTTTTTTTAGTGCCAATAACTTCAACCAATTATTTGTCACAATCTAAACATACCATTAGTTATGAAAATACTGTACCACCCATAGAATCTAACTCAAGGAACATAAATAGAAACATTTACTCCATGCCTGTTCTTTAGCAGCTCTTAGTACTGAGTGTCTGCTGCTCTTGTGATTATTGTGTGAAGGCACTACCCTCTCACTAATACCCCTCATGTACAAATTAGGGATAGTAGAACCCTCGTATTATTTGGTTCCAAAGATCTATAAAGGCTGATGTTTCGTGCCATAAATTTGTAGGGATTGTTAGTAGTGGAGAATGAATGACGTATTTTTTAATCTTTTTATTTATTTCAGTGAAAACGAAGATCTATGTATCTACCAGGGATAAAAATAAAATATTTTTTTCTTTATAATCAGTGGCACCATTAGAACTTGTGTGCCTCATCCAGGCCAGGGTTTGAACCATTAAAACAAACTGGAGAAAACAAAACATAATAATTACTGAAGAAAAGGGAACTATCCCATAAAAAAATATTACTAAGGCTAACCCTGGAAAAAGTAAGCTGGATGAATGTCAGAGCCCAGAGTGAGTGAAAGGTGACAGGCAGCTCTCCTTCACATGCAAGGCCATGGAAACAGGTCTGTATTGCATTCAAGATAGATAAAACTGGCTGTGGAAATAATTTACTTAAAGGAGATGTCTTATTCTTTTGCTCTGGTCTGCGGGTATTTTAAAACTGAGTTTTTTCATCTGTGGATGATTTGGGTTATTAGCTAACTTGAGACACAGGTGACGAGGATACAGTAATACAATTCATATTTGTGATCGACTCCTTTTAAGACAACTTTGAACAACTTTCAAGGATTGAATTTGTATAAAATTAATATTGCAATGCCAGTTCATACATCAAGGAAAGTAGTGATGTCTGTGTGGGTTTATTTGTGTCTGGGTAACAGAATCGATAATAAGCTTTGTAGGAGGAAGAGACTTTGTGACCCTAAAATCAGAAGAGACACTGACTCATAACAGATAATCCTGACTCAGACTTATGACATGCTCATGGCAGAAACTGTGAAGACAGGTTGTAAAATTATCAGTAAAAATTGTGATATTAACCTGTTTCTCTGAGAATCAGAATCATGTGATGCTTATTTTGTGCTCGCATTAGCTAGAGGGTCTTGGAGGCACTCTGAGAACAGATTCAAAGACACAATATTTGGCAGTGCTGCTTTAGCTGATAAAGTATGCATTCGATGCCCTGACTAATTCTGTCCTTGTGGCCGAGTCCTTATTCAACCTGTGAGAGAGCCGTGCAGACGTTTCTCCAAATAGCACCAAATTTCAAGAGCAGCATTTGAAATAATTTCACTGGAGCAAACCAATATATTCTAAGTTAAAGGATATATAACACCTCTTTTATTTTTCCTATTTTTACTCTGTTATACATTATAATTAATATGCCGGGTGAGCCTTCACAGCGATGGTTTGCAGAGACAATCGAACAAACCCATGGGGGCTCTGCTCACCAGCATGTTCTGCTCGTGAGAATATGCCTCAGCCTCACTGGAGTCTTAACTGTGAGGTAGAGATGCCTTGGGATCCTGACACTAAAAAATGGAAGTTTAGTTTCTGGTTCCATTGAGATGTGTGGGGGATGCCTCTAAGCAGTTATGGCATCATGGTGTGGACAGCTCCGGTCTTTTAAGTGTTAGTAAGCATACGCCTTTATCTGAGGACGTGTATTCAAGGATAAATGATGAATATTTGAGAACTGTTGACCAACATCTTCATGTTTTGGTTATTTCACCCTAGAGAGTGACTCAGGCTTCAAGAGAAACCAATTATAACTATAACCTATGATAGATGTGTGTATGTGTATGATACAGAAATAATCTGCTTGGGATACTGTGAAATTTGTTAAGTTATACACCGTGACATATTATAAAATCTCAGTAAAGCATTGAGTGGATGCCCTAACAAATTTGGTGAGAAAAGTGAAAGATGTTGCTCTGTCTTAGAGGACATAGGACCAATTGAGCCTAGTGACTTAAGCCCAAAAGGTCTTGTATCACCCTCTGCAGTCCGCAGTGGCTCAACTTGTTTCCTCATAGTTGAACTGGAAGGATCATTGAGAAGACAGTGTTCACTCACTCTTAAAAAGCCATTAGCTTGTCCACTACTATTACACCAAGCTTTCTATAACAAGAGTGACTTACTTAAACAGAAACCAAGGCAAGCTTATAGTTTTATGGGGAGAATGGCTCATTTTAGAATTAAACTCCTGAGTTCTTTGCTGGTAAATTTATAAGGAATGCAATACAAATTGCATTCCACCTTGTGATCCATACTTTAAGTTTATCAAATCTTAGCACTGGTGTCTTGTGAGTTTCACAATTAAAAAATAACTGTTTTATCCTCTTTTCATAGTATATTGCATTGTGTCAAGGTTAAAAATTATCCTATTTCCTTTTCATAACTTACTGAGGAAAGGAATTTTTTTGAAGGGAAATAACCATGAGAAACAAAAGGGTCATCGACTACTCTATTTTTAAATTTTATTTTATATTCAGAAACACCTAATCAAGAAAGTAATGTTTTTAGGTAAAATGTAAAACAACCTAAAGTCTAAAATAATAACCGTTCACACCCAAGAATAGTCACTATAGGATGAGACGAGGGATAAATAGGTAGGTGGATAGTAAGTAAGTGATCAATAGATGATAAGCTATAGAGAGATGATAGACAATAGATATACAGATGAGATATATATGATATAGTTTACATATATATAATAGGTGATAGCTAGTAAATAGATTAAAGGTAGATGAATAATAAAAATTAATAGACAAACTGGTGATAGACAGATGATAGCTAGTAAATAGATTATAGATAGATGAATGATAATAAATTGATAAATGAGAGACAGACAGATGATAGAGAGTAGTCAAGGAAGGGAGAGAAGAAAGTAATGAGAGAGGAACTGGAATGTCAAAGAGAAGGATTGGCAGGAAGCGTTGTCTTAGTCACTGTTCTATTCCTGTGAAGAAACTTGCTGACCGCAGCAACTCTAATAAAAGAACACATTTAATCGGGCTGGCTTATTGTTCAGAGGTCTAATACATTATTGTCATAATGGAAAGCATGTTAGCATCCAGGCAAATATGGTGCTGGAGAGGTAGCTTAAAGTTAAAAATTGGGATCAGAGGGCAGCAGAAAGAGAGTGACACTGAGCCTGGCTGGGGTCCTCGAAACCCCAAAGCCCACTCCCAGTGACACCTTTCCTCCAACAGGGCCACACCTCCTAATCTCTGTCCAGTAGAACTCCATAAGGGCTAAGCATTCAGACATAAGAGCCTGTGGGGGCCATTCCTATTCAAACCACCACAAAGAGGCAGAGCATGAGAAAAGGACAGGTAGACTGTTTAACAAACAACAGTAACTCTGAGCTACTGCATTCCTCTCTTTCTCTTAACAGAATGAGAGTTTCCTTCTTATTAAGCATCTTCAGAAAGTGATTGCCATCACCAACTCTTTGAGCAAGGCACCCACAGCCATTTCCCTACCAGTCTTGTACCCTCAGCAAACAAACATAGTCAGAGTCACACTTTACTACGTCAGAAAAAGTAAGAAAGGCAAGTACGGGAACACAGTCGGCTCATGTTCTTGTTGCCACAGGCTTTCCCACAGGAGCCTGGCTGACTGTCTGTTAGGTCTGCTAGTCATATTTGCATTTTTCTGTGGTTTTTAGAAAGTGCCATGTTTCTGTGTTGTCTGGTTGTGGGTATTAATGATGCTATGAGGTCTTTATAGAAAATAGTAAAGGATTCTTGTATGAAGTATCACGGTATAAGTCTACAAGTGAAGACTTTCAATTATCCACATCCACATCCACATCATCCACATCCACATCCACATCCACATCATCCACATCCACATCATCCACATCCACATACACATCCACATCCACATCCACATCCACATCCACATCCACATCCACATCTATCTCTTTTAGCTTTAGAAAAAACTAAAGCCTTCTTAAATTATTACCCCAATCCACAGCAGTTTGTATCCATTTTTCCAAGATCCACTCAGCATAATCCACATATTTAGCTGGATTTGGCAGCATTTGATTATCTATAATCATAGTGAGGCCATAGCTTCTCACATCTACACTGAAGGCTGTAGAGCATTATCTTGTTCAATACCAAGGCAAACAACATGCCTCCCTGTGGTTCACGATAAGTTGCTGCCATTGAGTGTTTCTCTGACCCTTTGTCACTTCCGTCCTGTGTATTCAATTCATCCTGATGCATGGTTATTTTCTGAATATACTTAGGTTGTTATTATAACATATAATGTGTTCTACAGAAGCTCCCATACATGTTTCCTAAATAGAATTAATCTCTTTGTATTTAATACCAACCTGTTAGGCTTTCTTCTGTTTGCTGCCTTTGAAAGTGATGTGCATGGCAGGATGATCACCATGAGTCAGAGACCTAAGGCTGCTGCACTAAGTGAGTTCCTCAATAGAACTACATTGCAAGAGTCTGTCTGGGCAGGGACACACACACACACACACCGAGGGGGGAGGGAAAGAGGGAGAAGGAGAGAGAGAGGGACAGAGAGAGATAGGGAGAGAGAGAAAAAGAGAGAATCACAGTTTCAGAGACAGTCAAACAAAACCACTAAAGTCATTTAAATACACTAATTTTCATTGTTCTTTAATTCTCGTTAGTTATTGCACATACACATGCACACACACGTGCACACACATATATTCATACACTCATGTACACATACATGCACATCACATACACACACATACACACACATGCACTCACACACATGCACGTGCACATGTACACACACACACACACACACACACACACACACACACACACACACACATTCTTTCTGTTGTTTCTGGTTCCAGTTCTGATGAGCTGTGATCTATTCCATACCCAATCATTAAGGGAGCAGCTACAGGAGACTTGTCAGGCCGTTCGTTCATTGAGGTCTGAAGGCCATTTGTGGCAAACATTGAGGCTTTGCTCTGATATAATTAATCTTCCATTAACTGAGTCAGGCGAGGCACATTTGCTCTGTTTGATAATCAGCCTCCACCAATATTTCTAATAGCACATGTGGATGAGTTTTCTTTATGACACTTTCAAACGGCTTTGCTCTCCTTACAGAGTATGATCTGCAATCCTTAGGAAGAAAAAGGTTATAATCAAATTACTTTCACCGATTGATTAACCAGCACTTTCTAGAGCTTGGAGCTTGCCTTGCAGGGTAACAGATAAGCTGAACAGAGCTGGGTAGCAGCTGTTGCCATGTGGAAGGCCGTCTAAGTTATCTGGTCAGTCTGTGCACATTGTCATCATTAGTGAGAGGAACATGTTTCCACCATGGAAAGCTGTATCATTAAGAAGAGGGATCAATGAATTTGAAATAGCAAAGCACCATGGGAAACAAGGGGAGAGATGGATTGCAGAAAAAGAAGGATGAGCACGACCATTTGGAAGAGTGCTCTCCTTCAGGTAGACTGACCAGAGAAGGGTTAGAGAAAGAGTGGTACAGCCATGTTGTGAACTGCTCAGGTCAATGGGTTAATATGAAAACGTTGTGACCACATTCATCCTTAAAACTGAAGCATCATGGCCTGGACAGAGAATTACTCATGAGGGCAAATACAGAATCTTGATGACGATCTCTGATTCAGCCAAAAACAAAGAAGATGTTGGGTGTTAAAGAAAGAAGAAGACTTGGTGATGTTGAGGTTGGGTGAATCTTACTGAAAGATTCCACAGGTGTTCTACTGAGAATACTATGCTAACCCAAAAGTAAAATTATGTATGTCAGCTTTGAGAAAACCATTAGGTAACTAGGAGGCACAGCTGGCTGGCAGATGAATATTTAATAGGAAGATAAGTGTGTAAATACAAGTTACAGCTTCATAAATCACATAAATGAATGAAACCACCAGCGTCTAAAAAATTGAATTACACCACCCAGATTCGATTAGTAGATAGGCTTATTAATAATTTAAGTACATAAATTAGAATTAAGGGAAGGACGACTTAAATGCTTTACAAGACACATCTGTAAATGTGCAAATGATCTCAGACCAGCAGCAGATTGTCTTTCCTGAGGAGATATCTTCAAAAAGACTCAGTTTTATTTACACATAGATCAGCCTATATGGAGGAGTGCAGTTCTGAATCCTGTTGTCTGATATACCTAAGAAATAGAGACGTGGACAATAACTTCTTTATTGTTGATACTGTAGAAATCATATCTCTTTTAGTAAGTTACTAATCTTGTTAATAAAATAATTGAGAAACTGTTTCAGAAGAAAAAGTGAGGGTAATGTTGGAGTTTGAGGCGAGAACAGTGGAGCAGGCTAGCTGTTAACCTCGGCAGCTGCCAAGAGCATGAAGAAGAAGACTAACCCAAGAGCATTCAGCAATGGCAGGTGGCAAACAGCTGCAAGTTGGAAGGGAAGGAGGCTTTAGGAAAAGAGGTGGGAAAGCCCAGAGACTAAAGAGATAGAAATAAGAAAAAGGATACAGTAAGTGCCTCTGAGTTAGACCTCACAAAGTTGGGCAAGTTACATGGTGGAGGCCTGTAGGCAACTGTGTTGCAGCAGGCAGGAATTCTTCCACCGAACCACCAATGCAGACAGCAGCTTCATTATGGAAAGCGTTTCTGGGAAGGAGATATTATGTCATTGATAATTATTTCTCCTATATCCTTAGAACGTTTTTAGATGGATCTGATTTTCTGTAGGATGATTTCCTAGGCAGATTATTATTGGCTTGCAGAGATGGATTCACTAATAACAATAACAATAGCAGTAGTAGCAGTAGTAGTAACAACTTTAAGTATTATTACTTATCTGTATATGTTTTGGCTACATGTATGTTTTTCTGTGGACCATGAGTGTACAGTGCTTGTGGAGCCAGAAAAGTGTTTCAAGTCCAGTACAAACTGGAGTTACAGATTGCTAGTTGCCACATGGGTACTTGGAATTAATCCATGTCATCTTAAACTCTCAGACATGTCTCCAGCCCCTGGATCCAGAGAGTGGATAAAAATATGTAATTTGCTAATCTGTAAATCCCATCACAATGTCATGTATCTACCCAAACATAGAGGTATTCTATTCTTTTGACCAAGATGGCTGAGTTGGGGCAGTGTGATATTTTCCTTTCCAGTGTTAGCAAGAAAATGAGGGGCAAAGTCTAAAGGCAGCCATAAGGGAAGTTGATCCTCAGTGGCATCCAAGGCTACTAATATTACCTAGCTGCCTAACTATATCTTATGCATAGCAATAAGTCTGATCTCACTGGCTGAAAAGAGAAGCCTACAAATCTTGAACCATTAAGAGAACACAGAGCATATTCCAGACACAACTCCTGTGAAGATTTCACAGGACTTCTGACCTTGTAATAAAGTTTTTATCTTTTAATAAACAAAATTACGCAGATGGGTTGGGTCTTATAATTGTGGGGATCATATTTTGTGGCATATAAATATATTATTGGAAAATTGGCTAGAATTTCATATTGTTGAAAATACCCACTGTATATACATATAGAATTTATTAAAAACATGGGGATGTTTTCTTTTATGAACATAAGATTAGAAGAATACTTTAGACCATCAGCAATGAGTAGTGATGAGAACTTTCTGACAGAGTATTGCATGAACACAGTGCCTCTTCTAATTCCAAGAGAGAGGCTGTAGAAAGCACACAAGGGGACATAGAAGAGTGGTGTGAAACGATCCCAGCTACATTCTAGAGTGTCACTGCCCCTGCTTGGATGTGTCAACCTTTTTGGAGTTCAGTGTTTCTTCTCTGAAACAAGGACATTTCTGACTTCCATTGATACTTAGGTCATTCACAGGGCCTCTGACCTACTCAGGTCTGGGCAGAGACATCTGTTCTCTGAGCTCTATCAGTGAGTCCCTAAGCTTTTCTGTAGGTGTGTGGCTATTCCTATAGAGCAGAGGGGGAGGAAGGACCTGTGGGTCAGGTTTATGCTCTGGATTGCCTTGTCAAAGTCCTGGATCTTATATAAGAAGCATTACCTGGACTCTTCCTCATCTTGATTCACTCTCCATTGGGGACATGGGTGTATAAACATCTGAACTCTCACCAGCCCTTAACTTGTATCTTTTTTCATGGGATGTTTCTTCCTACTGACACACTTTCTTCGGTTTATGATCGCCGCATGTTATGGTCTCTCATTTGGGGAGTTATCTTGTGCTGTCATATCCTTTTGCTACAATGAGAGCTACAATTCTAAAGTTACTTTGTGTTTCTGTGGGGTTTTCAGCCTAGCAGAGTAAGATATCAAAGAACTACAGAAACACCATACCTGAAGATCTGTACTTCAGTGAAACAATTCCTTTTTCTATTTGACTTCAATGATCAACAGTGCAGGCTTCCAAATGATTTCTTGAGACATCTGAACAGGTTTGTATTTTATATAAGGAGAGGGAGTCACTTACAAGGAAGATTTTGTGGACTGACTCAAAGAACAGCTATTCTTATATTTAGAGAAGATTCTGAAACAGGGCAATTGCTGTTTCCATGGTTACTGGAAGTGTGTAGTTTCCACATTTCCACCCCTTGTCTTGGTTGCTGAAGTCACAATCTCTGGCAGAGAGTCACCACTCAAGTGCTACAAGACAGTAGTAATTTATGGTTTCCTCTGCATCTCTGTGAAGAAATCCAGTCTTCTGAAATGAATAAGACTGTGTAGAGCTGGAAGCAGTCAGTGTAATTCCTCCTCCTGTGTTATACCACAGCACCATCTATACCTGATACCTGCACAGTATTCCACGTCTCTGGAAAACAGGCTCCCCCTTAAGTCATTCACTCTCATTGGGAGGGGCAGGAGCTGGATCCCCTGAGAGTCACCTTCTGCTCAGCTCTATCATGGTGGTGTGGAAAAAAAAGTCAGTAACTCACCTCTCATAATGAAAGGATTTCTGCATGATTTTCTGATAAAATTGGCTCAAGAAATGAAACTCAGTATTTTTCTATAAATTTCTTCATCAGCAAAGAAATCAAACAAAGCAAGATGAAAACTCAAAGAATAGAAGAAGTGTTCTGTTCTTTGTAAGCCAGTTTTACGCGGTTAAAAGCAGCAGCTGCACATGGGACATATGCGAGTAATGATGTGTACAAATATTATATGCACAGTTTTTAAATTAAAGCCTTCAAGGAGACAATAGGAGGCTGGGCGTGATTTTTATATGTCCAGGAACACTGGGCCATTTCTGATGGAATCAATCCATTGAAGATCCTGATAACTCTAAAATGTGAAGACCAAATAACGCCCTTCCAAAACATGGTTTGAACATGCAATACCATTATGAAAGGAAGAAGAGATGTTGGCAGAGTCACATGACATCCACAGTTACAAAAGGGACAGTTTACAGTGGGGCTGGTATTCAGATTTTGAAGGCTAACAGTATATGTCAGTTGAAAGCCACTGGTGACTCCGAATATCTGAGAGAGGCTAGCTTACCAGTTTCTCCAGACCTGTGTTTCAAAGCCTCTGCACAGCATACTCACAAGGCATCCATGTTCCACACAGTTAACATTAGAATGGCGATTGCTAGGAAATGGACGCTCCTTTATTGCACAAATGTCTCAGGACTCACAAAAATAAGCAGAAATGAAGTGAGATAGTTTTATATTATCAGCACACTGTAATATATTTTTATAGAATTCTATAAATATATATTTATAATATATATGTGTATATATTAAAATAGGGATGAGGATGCTGTAGTCACTGGCTCTCTGTACTTTAACCACTTGTCAGTCTCTGCAACAGCCTCTATCTGATGCTGAAATAATCTCCCTTGATGATGACTGAGAGCAGCACTGAGCTGTGGGCATTTGGAGAAGTATTTAGAGGACATCTGAGTACCATATCAATAGCAGTAATGGATTCTCCTCCAGAGTCTATGATCCTGTCATTCCTGGGTTCCTGGCTTGGTTTACAGCACAAGGTCTGAGTTCCCTCCTATTTACTGGGCCTTAACACTATAGCATAACTTCCTGTACCCAAGGTTTGTGTAGAATCTCAGAAGAGGGTGCGGAAAAAGTTTAATAACAAGAGGACCAAGATACCTATTATGAAATAGCATCTTCAGGGTGTGTCAAGGAAGCTTCACCCATAAGCTCCCAAAAGCTATGGTAGTCTCCACTAAATTGTGCTAATCAGTATTCTCTGTGGATGGAGATGAGCTCCCAGGGCTCCACTACTAGAAAAGGAACACATGGGGGCTAGTGAGGGAGGAAGAATCAGTTTTCTTCACAAACAAACCCCCTCATAGGTTCTCTGTGCCCAAGTGGTCAGCCCTATACACATGTGCATATAGGGAACTCTACTTGGTCTCAGTACTATATATGCATATGTACATATGTATATACAAATATATATATATATATATATATGAATATTAAGAAGACACACATTTGAAAGAAAATATGGAGTGGAGAGGTCAGTGAAGGAGTTGATGAGGGTAGGGAGGAATTTACGATCAAAATCATGTACTCATATATGATAAAATGTAGACTCAGTATGCATTGATAAGTGTGCAGCCTTATTCCTATGGTTTGGGTTATTAAAACGATAAAACACCCAGCAAATGGTACTTAGCTGATCAGTGAACCACTGGTAGTTACTACATGCCAGTAACTATACGCAGGCCACTCTAGGGGAGGGCGTGTCATGCAGGACTGGAGCTAAGTCAGTGTGGACTTCCTGAATACAGCTGACAGTGGTTTTATGACTGCTGCGGGCGCTGAAGTAGTGTGGGCTCTTCACATATATCAGCTTATTTGATCGTTTCATCATGTCTGGGAAATAGTGACCATTTTCATCCTTTTCATATTATACACCAGGAGGCTGAAATTAACCAGAATGAGCAATTTTTCTAAGGCATGCAAAGAATGCCAGATGTTTGCACTGAGAGCAAAGAAAACCGTGAAATAAAGGAGAGATGTCATTGACAGTAACATAGGGAAGATGGGGGTGGGGAGGGTGAAGAAAGCAAACAGAATGACGTCACCATTGAGGATGAGGTTGGGATTGGCCAGCGGATGGGCCCTGTGCAGATTTGTCAAGGACAAAACCATCGTTACCAACAGCGTTTACAAAGCATAGACAACACAGAGAGGTAAAACCAACCTTACAGAATAAAGTAATAACTGCACGTTTATATGAAGACAAAATGCCATGTTATCTTTTTACAGCACCACACTGCTTCCCTAGGGCTATAATTCCACCAGCTATGTCTCATTTTACAGTAGAGGTTGTCCACCATTAAGGCAGCAGTAGGAGACAGAAAAGGAATACTGTGCCCCCCAGTTTTACCTCCAAAAGTGAAAGGAAGTTTGCTGAGACTTTTGGAAGAGAGTGGAGATTAGAAGAGAAGGAGAAGGAGTTGAGAAGGCCTCTTGAAACCATCCTCAATCCTTCTTTGTGTGTTGTGATCTCATCTTGACATGAGAAAATAACCAGGCAAAGCCCAGTCCGCAGAACAGAGAGAGTGTGTAGGGAGCACAGTGTGTAGGGAGCACAGTGTGTAGGGAGCACTGTGTGGAGGGAGCACTCTGTGGAGGTAGCACAGTGTGGAGCACAGTGTGTAGGGAGCACTGTGTGTAGGGAGCACTGTGTGTAGGGAGCAC
>JANHMN010000015.1:4253731-4274727 GCA_030674055.1 Rhabdomys pumilio | reverse complement strand
ACTTTATGCAGAGCTGCTCATCTGTGTTCAGAATTGTTTTCTTAGTTTGCTTTCTCAGCATATAATTTATTATGGGCCCATGGTATAATTTATCACGGATAGCAAGGCAGCTTCACGTGTTCTAATACTATGTTTCAGTTCATGCTTCTGATGACAAAATTGAAAATAATCAATCATACTTAAATACAACCCAAATGAAAGATGTCACACAAACAAAAACCACATCACAGGTTGAAATAGCTTTGGCAGACATACAGGCAGCACGCTGTTCACCATATTTATTAGGCAGTGCTTTTATCTTGTGGTGACACAGAGGTCCCTAGTAGCCCCATAAGCTGTCGCCGGTCTGGTAACCAGTGTGTTGGTGAGGTGTCATCTCCACTCATTTACCCTCCATCAGTAAGGAAATATTAGCACTGCAAATGTACTGTAATGTGATAGGTAATCAGACCATCCTGAAATTTTACATTGCATATAATTTGAATATTAATTTGTAATTGTGAACAGCCACACATGTTAGAAATTTTATGCAGCTTTTAAAAGAGAAGAGCTTTTACATTAATTTATTTGGGGTTGGAAGCAGGGCATGTGCGACACTGCACATGTGTGAAGGTCAGAGGCTAACTTTTGGGAGCGGCTTCTCCCCTCATGCCGTTGGGATCATGACAAGTACATCCAGATCTTGAGGACTGGCCGAGAGCAACCTCCTTTACCTGAAGAGCTGTCTTGGCGGGGGAGTTTCTGGCTCTGTTAGTAGGTGTCCTTGTGACACAGGAACTCAATCTTAGGACTTGTCATCTAACAGGCTGGCACGTATATGTGATGACCCAAAATGGATGACAGCCTTGGCTTTTGTTCCAGTTATTTGAGTCTAGAAATGTTCCAGGATGGAAACTGGGGCCTGGTAGACGCTAAACTAGCAGTTGATAGTTAGACATGTGACAGACTGGCTTAGTTAATTACCTTCACAAGGAATAGTTTGAAACACTTAGAACTGATCATTTAAGACAAAAATTCTCTTCATTAAGATTGACATAATAAAATGACTTTGGGGGAGTATATTTTCGAGAGGTCCTGTGGCAAACAGAACTTTAGGATTCACTTCTGCGAGAGGTAGCCGGGCGATGTGTCCCTGAGACGGTGAGCAATTAATTTTGTTTTGCATAACATTCCATGCTTCTCCAAAGAGGTTGTCAGACCCACTTAAAAGTTGATTTTATCGCAGCAAAGAGAGGTGTGTGGCCCAATGTATGATAGGAAAGGTTCATGGTTTCTTTTTTATGAGGAGATTCCCAGAATATGTAGGAATCTGCTAGAGAATTGGTTGGATGCATGGTTGCTTCTACATTCACTGATACTATTTAAGATTACACTTTGTTTTACACGTTTATATTTCAATTATGTGTGTACTTGTTTATGTAATTAAAGAAAGTAATTTT
Source organism: Rhabdomys pumilio (assembly GCA_030674055.1). Taxonomy (NCBI): domain Eukaryota; kingdom Metazoa; phylum Chordata; class Mammalia; order Rodentia; family Muridae; genus Rhabdomys; species Rhabdomys pumilio. The sequence continues at coordinate 4,273,288 of JANHMN010000015.1, read as the reverse complement.
GTATGTATAAAAAGTAACTCAATAAAGCCAGCAACTACTATTTTGCTTATTAATTATAACAATTTTCATTCAATTCTAGAATAATACAATTAATTATACTCCAGATTGTAATGCTCATTTTTAATGGTCTAAATGATTATCTTATACTAGCTAAAAAAAATCTCTAGCACAAAATATAGTTCCAGGCCAACATGTAAACTTGGGATTTTGGAAAAAGCACAGAGTAAACTATTGAAATTTCATGTTTTAATTTAATCCTTTAAAACTTTAATTACAAACACAACAGAAGTGTGAGTGGTGAGATAACTTCTCTCTATACTCACATTTTCAAAACCAAAACCAAAACCAAAACAAAACAAAACAAAAAAAACAGCCCCCCAAAAAAGCCAGTTGTGTGTGCCTTTGAGAAAACACATGGGATTTTATGTGCTTAGTTCAGGTCCTCCAAACTTCAGAAGGAAAAACATAGGCCATGCACACTTGAGGATGCTGAAACTCAGAGTCTCAGCAGGCCAAAGCACGAAGCCATAGGAGAATTGCTAGAAGCGAGGAGATGAAGACAGGTGGAAAGATGTCTCTTATGAAGCCTCCCAAACAAACAAAAACAAAACAAAACAAAAGAAAACAACAACAACAACAAAAAACCAGAAAATTTTGTCATTAAGGATTTCACAGATTGGTCAAAGTGGAAGACAACTAAAGGCTCATCCTTGCCTTGCCTTCCATCCGTCAGTACCAAGCCTGAAGGGAGGCTCTGAGCCAGCCCCTCATTTGGACAAACATCACTGGATAATGGCTTGAAAGCAACTATAGGGATCATTGCCCAAAAAACTCAGAGTCACTGGAGTCAACTCCCGGAACTCTATTTCAAATGCTAAGGCCCAAGAATTCATATATTCTCCATCTAGTCTATAGCCTTCTAGATTAACTAGAATCTAAGTCTGTGAACTGTGCAGAAACAATATAAACACTATCACCATCTGAAATTTTCAGGCATTCAAAAGAATGTCCCATATGAAGATGTCCACCCCCAATCTGCTCTAAAAGTACAAAACTCAATGATTAATCAGAACATAACAACCACCTCTGATTTGAGGCAGCTCCAAACAAAAGAAATAATCAAAAGAGCATTTTTTTTTATGTAGCAGGCTAATGATGGAATTCATTGTATTTATAGAAGAGAAAAGATAATTTTGATGTTTGAGATACACCAGTGAAATGATTCCTTAGCTAATGACTATGCCCACTTCAGTCGGGTTAGCTAGAGGTTATCTGACCTGAGTGGAGTGGCCATAGTCATTGCCTGAGCAATAATCTCACTGGTGTATCTGACGCAATGAACTAAACCCACTGGACAGACTGAGTGTGAAGAACTATTCTTATGTCTAAAGTAATTAATGTGTCAGCACAGAATTGAAAACCACTGAATATGCCAATCAACCCCTATTCATCAATTTTATTGATGATATTAGTTTTTGAGAATTTTTGTGCATATGTCCTGAAATGATTGAACTCCTTTTTCATCCACCTGCTCAAAGATGAAGGCATCATTGAAATGCTACTTGCTTATTTTTAATTGGTGACAAAAAAAAAAACCCTTCAATAATTTTATTGACATATTCAGTGGTTTTCAATTCTGTGCTGAATTTTTTCCACATTTACCCCAATTATTAAAATGAGTCTCACTTATAGACAAATACAGTCACTTATTTTATTTTTTTAGAAGAAAAGATGACAATAGTTTAAAAACTTATCCCAATCTCACAGTGTTTAGTAAATCAGAGCCATGATGTTAAAATAAACAATGTTCATTTGTTAAATTCTTGGCAGGGCCAAACCTGCTTAATATTTTTATTATCTAAGTTTATCCTCCAGCTTCACTTGGTGAGCACAGAGCACAGGCCATTTGAGTGACAGATGTCACTAAGCACCTTGTTTCCCTGTCTGTAACATAGTTTCTTAGGAAGATTTTCTCTGCCAGCTTTTTGGAAGATTTCTTTGTAGTGCTCTCTTCTTGCACTCTCTCCCCTTTACCTGTAGCCCACTCTTTAAATTCATTTCTTATTATATAGAAGCACGAAAATATGAAGTGTGGTTTGGAAAGACTTAGCAGTGATAGGACTGCAGAATCAGGGAGTGGTGTGGCTACACAACAGCCGTCAAAGTAACAACGGGAGGGTGTGTGGCTAAGCAGCTCTGGACAAAGTAACAACAGGAGGGGCGTGGCTACACCGCAAAGGACAATGTAACAAGGGGCTATGAAGAGAAACCAGATGGCTAGCTGTCCTCAGGACCGGCTTGTCATGGTTCTGTCTGAGATACACTTGAAGAAAGTACAGTGAACTTTTATGTGACTACAAGGCATAGACTCAGGTGAGAACTTCCCTCCACGTAGCTCATAGGAATGTAGTCATTTACATATAGATGTAGACTTTCGAAAATACCCTGGTGCGGACTGATGGAAACGTTGTGGAACTTTGTAGGGCATTTCAGGACAGTAATCACATTTGCTCTCTATTTTCTGCTACTAGATAGAAGCACGTGACCCCATATTTGGCTTTTCACATGGTTGCAGGGACCAAACAGTTCCTCTCCCTTGTACAGCAGGTGCTTCACTGAGCCATCTCACAGCCTTTGTAACCTTTAATTCTCTTGTCATTTTAACTTTCCTGTTGGATTGTCTGCCTGCCACTCTGCTGTTGCTTTCTTCCCTACCTCATCCCCATGTTGTCATTCCCTTTGCAGCAGCCAAATTACAAAATACAATCACAGACACCAAGGAGTCATTCTGGACCAGGTCGTTAATCCATAAGTACAAACAAACTCTTTTTCAGTCCTGAGGTCTTCCTGTTTGCAGTCAGGAGCTGCTGAAGCAAAGAACGAGTCAGCACTCCATGATAACTGCCCTTTCTTTCTTTCTTTCTTTCTTTCTTTCTTTCTTTCTTTCTTTCTTTCTTTCTTTTTTATAGGATATTATATTTACATTTCAGATTTTATCCCCTAATCCCCCTTCTCCCAACCACCCAGGAACCTCCTATCCCATCCCCCCTCCTCATGCTTCTATGAGAATGTGCCCCCACCTACCCCCCCACTCCCACCTCTCCACCCTCAAATCCCCCCCCCCACTCAGTGTTCATCCTTCATGGGACCAAGAATCTCCTCTCCCACCTATGCTGATAACTGCCTTTTCAAAAACAGTTTTAAGTTACGTTCATGAAATAGATGTAAAATAATCTGAAATTTATAAATTGTACTAAATTCATGTTGTTTTAACAAAAGCTAGAAGGCTTGTATTTTAAGTTGGACAAGTCCCCTGTAGCTTTAATGCAATGGAACTGATTGTTCTTATCAGTGGGGATTTCTGGTTTTACCCCCATAATAGAAGTCCTCTCATGAATAAAAAATAAACCACGTTACCTGCCTGACATTAACTTATCTCTCTCTATCTGATCGGCTGTAGCCTGCAATAGTGCACTTGAGGCAATCCTTTCAGATTTCAACATGTTTCCTTTGTTAGTACTCATGCATATGATTCTTTATTTTAGTAAGTTATATAGTAAAATGTGAAAGAAAATTAAAAGTTAGTAGCCAATCCCAATTCATTTCAGGCTTGATTTTTGTTTTATTAAAAGAGGTATAATATTTTTGGGGGAGAGGGGATGTTTCTTAAGGTTCCTCATACCTGTTCAATCTCTGCTTTAGCACTCCATCTGAAATGAAAGATGTGTTTTACATTTACCCACTGCAAAGGTTTGTTAAAATTCTTAGCTGAGTGTGGTCCCTCTGAGGGAAAGGGAGTCTGTGAGCTGCTCACACACCCAACTTGACAGCCACTTCCTGACATGATCTGAAGGGCTTTCCTCACATGTTGACAGTGCTTCCTCTGATGGAGCAGCATTACAGGTGGCTTTTCTGTCTGAATGCATTTTATTTTTACAATGATCAAAGGAGGAAAACACAGCTAAAATATATAGCTATTTTTAAAATAGAGAGCAATGTGACCTAGAAAAAGGAGGAATTTAAAACAGTTTGTTGATTAAACCCTCAAGGATGTGATTTGTCATGGACATAATGTGTTCCTCAAATATTGATAAAGGCTTAATAGGTGTTCATTGAATATGTCATTCTTAAAATCCCCGAAGACTATGTGGTATTTATTAGTTTCAATCTTTATCATTAAATAGGCTTAACTAAAGTAAGATGGCATTACAGAGCTATTCAGTGAAACCATGCTTTATAATGGTATGGCTAAGGCATTTCCTTCTATTTATCATTAATGTAGCAAATTGACAGATCAGCCCTTCCTATTTACTGGGTGGCTTCATGAGAGATGCAAATTTAGTTTCATTTATGAGTCTGACCTAAATATAGTATGTGCACACACACAGGATCTATCTCTCTGTCTCTCTGTCTCTGTGTCTCTGTCTCTTTCTCTCTGTCTCTCAGTGTGAGTGTGTGTCTCCGCCTCTCTCTTCCACACCACAGTCTCTCTCTCCCCTTACACTATAACCAGAACCAGATGAGTTAATGATACTAAAAGATTGCAAATATATGTTAGCAACTATAACTCAATAATACAGATAAGAGTAGACTGGATACATTGTATCCAAGCTGCCCTGTCCTAGCCATGTCAACTGAACACTGGCCTTGGAGTTTTGTTGCTTGATAAATACATGGAAGGAAAGATGAGAAACTGGACTAGACTATGTTCCTTCAGAAGCATCTCTGGTGATACCAGCTCTTTGGAAATGGGTATTTATGGTTTGCTAGAAATTTGGGGCACAAGAGAGGTTTGTAAATTGCAATATCACAACAACACTGACCAATGAATGTTGTGAGTAAAGAACATCTCTATGGCTGACCTGCGTGTGCTGAGGGGTCTCGGGATCTTTTAAACCCCAGAAGCAGATTATTTTCCCCTAGTTCCTTGTATCTTTCTGGGAGGTGACTAAGGAATCTCTGAGATCTTTTTTCAGGTGAATGTTGAACAGTTCTGTCTTGACAGAACTCAGAATGTAAACATGGCCCTGTGGAAAGCAATGGGGACAAATGCTTCGTACATAGGGTGGGGGCAGATGCTCCAGGCATAAGGTGATGCTACATGAAACAGCAAGCTCTTCCACGATGCCCAGCATCCTCTCAGGACAGTGGCTAGAAGCTCAATAATTGGAAACAATCCTGCAAATGATTGGACCTGAGTGTGTATGATTGGCTGAGACACAGAGAAGACCTACTTGAAGAAATTGTAATTCTTCAAGTGGCTGGCACTCTGTGCCATCTGCATCTCCAGTGCTGGCTGAAGTCAGCTGAGGGACATAGTTCTGACTGAAGAAACTTCTGTCTCTATACTATTCTGCTTCTGCACATATTGATATGACCCAGTGGTCCATTTTGGTTTAGTTACAGACTTTCTAGGTTGTGGTTTTAAGAAGATAAATTCTCATTTGTTGTTTTTCTGGTTTGTTTCTATGTTAGAAATACAAGGATGGGACATAGCTCCTCCTTTAGAATGTTTTGCTGGGTATTGATATTTTGATGGCAAGATTTCCTTCCTTCCTCTCTCTCTCTCTCTCTCTCTCTCTCTCTCTCTCTCTCTCTCTTTCTCTGTGTCCCTCCCTCCCCCTTTCCTTCTCCCTTGCTCTCCTTATTCTCTGTGTATGCACATGTCATCTGCACCACTTTAAAACAACAGATAAGCCTTGGCCTGATGGTCCTGCATTATCTAGGTAGCCTCTCATCTCCTCTAACTTGCTCAGTTTCAATATTTCCACCTGGGTTGGAGGAGGAGAAAGTAGATATCAAGAGTGTGGGTTAGCAGGAAATCATAGATGTTCTAACCCCTCAGTATAAATTGCCTGGTCACCTTTCCAAGATCATTAATATGATGATGACAGAGCAAACTGAGAAGACATGATCATCAAGACTATGAAAATGTAAATGTACACTGCAAAGTAAGAGGTTGCTTGTCTAAGATCTGTGACAGCCAGTGTGGTTGTGATACCTGGGGCTTCCCTGTGAGTTTCTATGATGCTGTTGTATTAATTCAATGACAATGTCTTACTAATAAAACAGGAACTTCTGAACATTTCCCCAGAATAACGTCAACTCAATTGTAGAAATCCACAGTGATTTCTATGCTTATTGCCAGTGCCCTTGAGGTACTTCATATGGTTTAGATTGAGTGATTTATGTATACCACACATATGCCTGCTACTCATGGAGGTTAGAAAAGGACATCAGATTCATGGAACAAGTTACAGGTGGTTGTGAGCTGTCATGTGGGTACTGGGAATAGAACCCTGGTCGTCTGCAAGAGGCATCAGGGCTCTTAAAGTCTGAGTCTTCTCTCCAGCTCCCTCCTTAAGCCATGAGAATGAATTAATGTTATTAGCCTCAGACAAGGAGCAATAGACCTGAGCAAACATTTTGAAGGGCACTTAATGAGGATTCAGTCTTCTCCATGAGTCTTTCCCCAGTGAACTGGAAGAGTTCAAACTTTCTAAATCTCAAAAAATAAATTTCAGTGGGGGACACCAGTAGAGATCCCAGATGTTCTGGAAGTCCGTAATTTAAGAACCAGTGATTTATTCAGACGACAATAATAGTAGAACTCTTAAGTAATTTTTTGGGGACTGTAAATGCACTACATGGAGGGAGCTGTCCACTGACCCAGAATGTCTGGAGTTGCTATTTTCATCCACTGTCTACTTCCTAGGGAAGGAGGAGAAAAACTAAGGGGAAGATAAGAATTTGAGTGACCCACTTCTACATAGAATACAGATGTGGATTTTCTATTGTTACAATTTATAAGGTTTTATGTTTACTTCAGAATAGTTTATGAAATACATCAAATAATTTTTAATAATTTGTTGACTGCTAGAGAAAGAATACATTAATTTTTTGTTCTTTAAGCTGGATTTTAAGGCTAATTAGCATCTGAAAACCCAAAGACACAAGGTTATCTTGGCTGCTCACTGCATCCACAGCTACCAGCTGAGACCAAGATTTCTTCAGTGGCCTGGCTTATGGCAATGCTCACCTTGAAAATTCACCACAGCTTCCCATTATTGATCAGATGAATTCCAAACCTCCCAACTAAGCTTATGGGCTTTAATGTCATTTTCTTTCTAATACTAAAAGTAGTTAATGATGATGAGCATTAAACTGCATAAATATAGCATATTAGTCATTTCACATGCACATTTAAGGAGGATCCTTTATATTCCAGGGATATTGTTGTAATAGAACACTTAAATCAGTACCTGTTTACTGAAGGAGCCTGAAGTACAGTCACCCTTCCTTTCACTCCTTTTGCCCTTTCTTTCTACAATCTTCCTCCTCTCTCGATTCTCACACTGTCTGCTTCACTATCAGACACAGCATCTTTGATCCCCTCATACTAAAACCCCAGAGTCTTCTCTCTCTTCCACTCACTGTGTGGAAAACATGTGACTCTCTGTTCAGACAGAGGCTGGAATAGAAGCAGTATTCTTACAGTGTGGTCTTTCTGTTTTATGATAGGCTATGTGGGATTGCCTCTAACCTATTGTGTAGCTTGGGTTTAGCATCGTGATTAGACCTTTGTGCCTCAGCCTGCTATGTGCTATTACATTGTTTTTTTATGCTTCCAGCTCTTGCAATAATAACTTTTCTTACTTTCTAGTGAAATCTCATGCTCTTGAACCCACCCCAACATCTGTATAAAGATACTCAGTACATTTCATTCTGTTTTTTATCTTCACAACAAACAGTAAACACTCCTTGACCAAGTCAGGGGATTAGAACTATTTTATCACCTATTAGATAGGGTTTTCCTTTATATAAATGACCTTGACACTAGTAGGTACAGTAGCTGCTGTGATGGTCACTGTGTTCATAAATAAAGCACAAGTTATGTGGAAGGTATTGTGAGAACTTGATTATTGACTATTGTGTCACAGTAGTTTTTTATGGTGATACTGTGATTTCACTGTCAGATGGGTGACTGAACAGGGATGATCTGTGTCATCCACAGGTGACACCATAAGAAAAAGAGGCGTGATAGATTTAGGTACCACACTTAATTGTGAAGTGTGCTCCAAAATACCGGGGTTTGATGTCCTGGTTTACAATGAGTTGTTACAGACATCTCAAAAGTGAATGAGCCATATATGACTATTCTAATGTGCACAAGCTATGTGGCACAGAGCTGGCTACATAGCAAGCTCAACCCTTGCTGTCAGGGTTGGTTAAAAGTACCTGATCCTGTTCTACAGTGAGGGGTGCTTTCAACGGGTGAGCTTTCATAGAAGCTGGTTGCTCTCTTCCCTTTCCTCCACTAATTAGAGAAAGCAGAGATAACTGGCGAGAGAGAATTAGGTCAGGGTGATGTTTCAGCATCCGCCAAGAAAATGAGTTATAATTGGTACACGGCAGAGAAGATTAGGACAGATTTATGGAGAAAATATGGTGTCGTAACTGGGTGCTAACTTTTTGTTAGGGTTGTGGTAGTAACATTCTTTATCACCTAGGAAGCTTCATTCTATAACTCACTCTGGGGTTAGGAAAGAAACCATCTCAAGAACCACTTATCACAGTGTCCTCAGTGGCTTGCTGAGGGATGTGTATGGTGCATCCTATCAAATCCTTATAGTTGGAGATGATTTGTGCTGTAGAAATGTAATACATCACCTAAGTCTTTCTGGAAACTGGAAGAGAGCACGTGACAGTTGAACTGGATCGAGTACGGTCAAGACCGTCCAGGCTGAGTGGCATGTGATGTGCTCCTTGCTTCTCTCTAAGTGGTCCTCATTCCATTCATCTCCCCTGTTTGCTTTTGCAATGTACCCAAAGTTAACATTGTGGGGACAGTTAGAAACACCAGCAGATTATTACAACAGTGCTAAGGCTTTTGTCCAAACTCCAGGAGTATTATAGATTGGTGTAGAACAGTGGTTCTCAGCCTTCGGTTCCTCTTGCCATGGTGACCACCCCAACCAGAAATTTATTTTCATTGCTCCTTTATTACTATAATTTTGCTACTGTTAAAAATCATAATGTAAAAATCTGTGTTTTTTGATATCTTAGGTAACTCCTGTGAAAGGGACATTCAACTCCCAAAGGGGTCATGACCTACATACAGGTTGAGCACCTCTGGGGTAGAAGATACTGAGGGAGAGTATTCTGGAAGTCCATCCTAGCTTAAGAGATTGTTACTATAATCCTCTCACCACGTGCTGTTCTACCTGGACATTTTTGGGAGACCTGCTATTTATATTGCATTAAAAACAGACTGAATTCTAGCTCATGTTATGAAGTATGTTATAATAACCCCGTTTGCCAAAAGGTCATATTCCAAGGGAGGGCAGACATTCAACATGCCTTGCAGTAACAGGGTAGGGCTGACTTTTGAAGCAACAGTGATAACAACAAATATTCCCGTTCATGCTCCAGTGGGATTTATACCTGCTTAGTCATTATAGAGATCAAATCCTATTAATTTGAGCTTCAGCAAATCAAGGAAATTTGAGAATAAATCGTCTGCTGAAACTGTAACCCTACAATGGCTCTTCCATTCCAAGGTGTGAAAGGCAGTTCCTAGACTTAATTTTATAGACAGTTTAAGTACAGTTGATGAAATATGCAAATTATGAATAAATATACAAATTAGATGCCAGGATTACTAATTTTACATTTTCAAAAAATGTGTTAATGTTTAATGGGGGCTTTTGTGCGAGAGTGCATGTTTTCCAAGTTTGCTTCAGTTATAAATTGTGTTGATTATATTGTATCCCGAAAAACCGAAGATTGGCTTCACAGCCTAATCAGATATACACTAGAAAAACCTCTCAGACCTCTTGGACTAATGGGAATATTTGTCTGTTTTTTAAGAACCTGACTGTTATGCAAGAAATCAGAAGCAGAGTCAGACTAATCACCCCACCCATGTGTAAGACAGGAAGACCAGTAGACTGTCTTACACATTTTCCTGATTTTTCTGTCTTCCATTTCTTAACCCTTTGATTCTTCTACCAAAAAGACATCTATTAAAAATTCTCCAGTCATCTAAATTGCACTTCCTGGCACTATGAAGGTCAGGGAAAAGCGTGTTATGAGTAGAATTGCATGGATCCATTGTCCTCACATGCTCAGTCTAAAAAAAACAAATCTAACAGAGATAGCTTCTCTGAGTTTGGTCATCTCAATTATGAAGCCTGTGTTATTGTTGTTTCTTTTTCAGTGTTTTGGTGCTAAGGATTCAACCCAGCAAGCTAGGCTAATACACCTACCCTAAGGTCATGCACCTACCATAGAGGTACCATGAAACTACCATGAGCTTACCATGCACCTACCATGGAGCTACAATGGAGGGACCATGCACCTACCATGCACCTACCATGCACCTACCCTGGAGCTACAATGTGCTTGCCATGTGCCTATCATGAAGCTACTATGCACCTACCATGTGTCTATCATGGAGCTACCATGTGCCTACCATGGAGCTACCATGGAGCTACTATGTGCCTTCCATGGAGCTACCATGTACCTTCCATGCACCTACCATGTGCCTGTCATGGACCTACCATGCTCCTACCATGCTCCTACCATGCTCCTACCATGCTCCTACCATGCTCCTACCATGCTTCTACCATGCTCCTACCATGCACCTACCATGCTTCTATCATGAGCCTACCATGCACCTACCATGCACCTACCATGCTTCTATCATGAGCCTACCATGCACCTGCCATGCACCTACTATGGAGCTACCATGTGCCTACTATGTGCCTACCACATGCCTACCATGGAGCTGTACACCATATCCTAGATGTAGTTTTTGGTGGTGGTGGTCTGTGCCCTGTAGAAATCTGAGTGAAATTTTCATACCTGAATTCTTTTCTTTTTATTAGCTAGGAATTTATTTTTGAAAACATGGTAACCATATCTTAATTTCTAGGCTCAGGCAAGGAGTTGCAATAAGAAAACGAATGTATGTTTTTATAAAATTGAAAATAGGATAGCTTGGTTTTGTAACTTACGAATATAATGGAGCCAAGCTATACATGAATTATTCTGGGAATTTTCGGTGTTAAGTGTCTATAGCATTTGCACTTATTTGTATTTGTGGCCGTGTGGAAGGAAATAAGACATCTAAGTATTGTCGCTTGAAGTCAAGATCCCTTCAGAGTTCTCTTGATCTCTTAAATCCATTTATTAATCTTATTGTTTTACTCCCGCAGAAGGGAGAGCAGAACAGAGGTCTACTCTACCTTCTTCTGTCTCTTCTACCTGCCTGTTTCTTCTTCTTCTTCTCTCTCTCTCTCTCTCTCTCTCTTTTTTCTGGTTGTGATGAGTGACTCAGGCAAAGGTGTGATCGATGCCTCTTTCTGATCAGCCCTTGAGCGATCGATAGACAGTAGAAAACAATTTAGACCCACTCAGCATGCTCAAGCGAGACATTGTTGATGGTCTGTCACCCGTAAGTACAGAATCATCATCTTTAGACAGTTTGAAGCGATGAAATACTTAGCTTGAAAAGCATCAGATTAGCTGCATGGTTCATCGGGCCCGTTGTCTTGCTTTAGTCAATAAACTCATGAGAATTTATCTTAAGATCTTACATCGAGCAGGTCTGTACCTCAGTGGCATAAGCATTTAATCAATTATGAAAGAAACATGTTTGAATGGGTAAGTATGCATGCATATTTACCTAATAGCTTCAAAAATACTGAGTGTTTAGGAATGAATGATTACATATCTCTTTATAATTAACATAACTGTTTGCTTTTATTAAACCAAATGTGTCCCTTTGGTTCTAGAGCCTGGATCATTAGTAATGATTTAGCATCTCCATATGTCTTCTTCAGACTCTCAATAGTGTCCATTAAACAAAAACAAACAACCAAGGCCAGAGTCATTAGCTGGAATGGAGAACTTAGAAATGTCATATTCCTGTACCCAAATAAATGCGTGTCCCAGTGAAGCCTCTTTCCAGCCGACTTTCCCTCCTCATTGGTCTCCACCTCTTCCTCTCATGCTACTAGCCTTCCCAGAATGCTCTTCTCCCCTCCAGACAACACCGAGCCCTTCTTTGCTATCAAGTGGTCCATACAAATTTCGAACCTTACAGAGGCGTCCACCATCGCCTCCTTGTTTAGGCAAGAACAGTGTGTGATGATTTTAGCTCAGCTTGGTTGGATCAGGAAACATGAGGGATTCTGGTCAAGCACACTGTCTGGAGGGCTTGGGAGAACAACTCCGGAGAGGACTGACTGTGGAGATAGGACCCACATTGAATGAGGTTGTTACCATTCCTTGGTTCAAAATGAAATAAAGAAGATAAACATTCCTGAGCACCGACATGCATCACTTTCCATCCCCACACTGTGGATACGACGTGACCAGCCACCTCTTACTCCCACTCCTGTGACAGACTTTACCCTGAACCAGGAGCTACAATTAAGCCCTCGCTAGCTTAAGTTGCCTTTGTTAGACCTTTTGTCAGTGGTTAGAAAAGCATCCAGAGCAGTTGCCTTCTTGTGTCTTTTTAAGCATAACCACTTGTAAAGGGTAAGCACAGAAAATGTGAGACAAGTTTTAGATGTCTACAAAGAGCTTGTGTGCGTGAGTGAATATTTATACAGAGGGATAAACCTTTTCGTGTAAATTTGTTAAGTAAAACATAACAACCCTGCGTCCACACATCCACCAAACCAATTGTGAAGATTTGTGAGGAGGTACACCCAGTGTCATTACAACAGAATCAGACCTTGAGACGCCCATGCATGATCATACAATTAACTAGGTAGTGCTACATGGCTTCTGTCCTCGTTTGCTTCCTGTAGCTCCTCCTCTTTCAGGCTCATTGTGTCTTCCAGGGATGACACACCCTTTTATGCCCTTTCGGACTGTTTCTGACCCATGACATATCTGTGGAAATTGATATTCACGGCTTATAGGCCACAAGGAATAAATTAAATGGTGACAAGTCCCTGGAGTGTTCAGACTGGTTAAGCAAACATGCTTCATGAAGGATAACATTTTGAGATGATGTCAGGACATAAAAGCTGCAAGAGGCCTGCCTTGGCTGATGTTGTTAGACCATGGTGCTTCTACCATGGTTTATGCAGAAGCATAAACCATGTTTTATGTTTTTATATGTGCTTTTTAGGAAACTGTGTTTGACCATAGTTTATTTCATATTTGGTTAGGGATGGTTCAAATGAGCTTTTCTTGCCCACAGTCTGATTCCTCCTACTGCAGTCCTTAGACAGGTTCACTGGAATCTCCCAAGGGGGATTTTTTTTAAAATGCAGAATGCTTGTGAAACCTGAACAGAGTGAAAGATTTGATTCTTCTGGAAGCCTTTCCCTGATTCTTTCTGTACACAGCAGGGCTCCCCTGTTGCTTGGTCCCTCTCTGTGTAGACAATTTAGTATTTGGCTTGATACTTTTAATATCATTATGGAAATGAGAGGGTGCAGAGAAGTGGATTATTTAATGTTTTTTATGAAAGGCTATCTTCAGTAAACCTGAAAGCTCTCTTTAAAGTAGCTACTGATGTACATCTTTTCCCTTCTGTGACCAATTGGTCCTCCATTAATAATATATATATTTATGCAGAAATCCATAATGGTGTCAAAGAATTATTTAGAAATAAGAAAGTTTGTATAATGAACTTGCTGGGTCTGCGCCTTGTTACTGTTTAGAGACTGAATGGGCCCTGCTGGGCATAAGGCTATGTTAATATTTTAGGAGGCTGCTATCATCTGAGACCTCAGTCACCCCAAAGCCTCCTGTGAGCTGTAGCTCTCCTGTGAGCAAGCATGCATGGGTGGGTGAAGAGACACATAATCTCAAAGTTAAATTAATTCCGGGCAACACTGATTGTCCCAGTTAGCCACTCTTGTTCATTATGGTAGAACCTCTCAGGGTACAGCCCTATCAGGCTCCCATCAGCAAGCTTTTCTTGATATCAGCAACAGTGTGGGAGTCTGGTGTCTGCTACTTTTAAGAACACTGTCGATTTTGTGTCAGCAATATGAGCTTGGGATTCACTGTAAGCCTTATAATAATTTACATCTTCAGAGCAGGTCTGCCACTTTGCTGAGCCCTACCAAGTCTTCCAAATATATGAGCCTTCCTATCGAGGTCTGTAACAGGATAATGAAGCTGTCTATTTAGAGTGTCCATTGGCTAATTCCATTCTGCTTTTAGTGTGAAATAAAGCAACTTCTATCCTGCATTTTAAAACTTTTAAGTATATGTATGCTGGCAGGGAGGGGTCATATATACTATTGCAGTGACCATGGAGGCCAGAAGACACTAGATCCACCTAGAACTGGCTTTGTAGCTGTATGTAGGATGTCTGCTGCTAGTGCAAAGAATCAAACACGGGTCATCTGAAAGAGTAGTATGTGCTCATGACCACCAGACCATTCCCCAGCCTTTTTTATGACTCAGTCCAAAGGCCTCAAAATTAAGGTTGCCACCCATGAGCCTGTCCACACCAGAATGGAGTCATCATAATGGGCTTTGTGTGGCCCACTATTTGTTTATTGTCTGGAATTGCCTGCTCTGTAGAAGACACAAAAGAGATTAACTGTTCCACATTTAGTGACTCAGCATTACAAATTTAAAAAGATATTCCTCTAGAACTTTGTTTCTTTAAATCTCTCTCTCTCTCTCTCTCTCTCTCTCTCTCTCTCTCTCTTATCTTTCTTTCTATATTTTTGTCTTGAGATAAGGTCTTACTCTGTAGTCCACCTTGTCTTGAATTTATATTGTAAACTCATATTAGCCTTGCATTTGTGACAATTCTGCGGTTCCAACCTTCTAAGTGCTGAGATTATAGGTGTGAGCCATCAAGCCTGGCTTTGAATTCTTTAAAGAGTGTCTTTGTTTATTTGTTTTTAATTACACATGTTTGTATGATGTGTACCGAGGGCATTTATGCTGTTGTGTCTGCGTGAAGATGAGGACAATTGTGTGGAACTGATCCACTTTTCCCACCTTTCACTCAATCTGAAAGTTGAAGTGACATGACCAGTCTTACATCATCAGGCACCAAGTGTTCTAATCTGTTGAGCTATCTCTCTGGAATCATGAATTCTTAATACAGTTTTATAGCATTTACTATGAGGGACTTTTATAGTAACATTTAAGCAAATATCATTTTAGGTTGGCTATTCTCTGCTAGAGTTTTTGAATATGTGGCTGTGGGTTACTTTTACTGTACCAGATGGCCACATCTACTTGAATATGCTGTTATCCATCCCTTTCACAACATTCTCTGGGGCCTGGTTTATCTTCTTGTTTTTTCTTTGTTCTTCTTTTTTTCACATTAATGAAATATAAACTTTGAGTGAGTAAGTATTTTCTGTAAATACTATATTTTATTTTTCCCTACTCTTTCAGTTTCTGTATGTATAAGGATATATACAGTTTCATTTCCAAATACATGCACATAGATAAACACTAAATGAGTTGCACCTTAATAGAGGTCATAAAATACAGCTTGACTTGTCATGTGTCAAATAATTTACTAAGTTCTTTTGTGAGATTCATTTGAATGAAATGGACACACTGCTGTCTCACACTGAAGATAAACACATTGCTGTCTTACACTGAGGATGGACACACTGCTGTCTCACACTGAGGATGGACACACTGCTGTCTCACACTGAGGATGGACACACTGCTGTCTCACACTGGGGATGGACACACTGCTGTCTCACACTGGGGATGGATCACTGACTTTCTGGAGCTGTATTACATATGTGTGTGCAACATTTAGCATCTGATTAAGAAAGTCTATGCATATGAAATGTGAGATTTTACTAATTCAGTATAAAGAGGGAGTGAGACAAGGTGATTTCTGTTCTGGGCACAGTATGGGGTCCTGGTCTCAGGAAAGCTGGTAAGAATCAAGTGAAATGAAATCAATACAACTTGGTTCCCTTGTTAGTTTTAAATGCCTCTGTGGGAACATTGCAAATGGTCTCTGTAGTACTTCTTGACACTCCTCGGCTGAGACGAACAAGTTGGCTAAGGTTCTCTTCTGAAGGGAAAATGCCACAGTAAATTCCCACTGAGCCTACATCGCTTGGGTTTCTTCTTTTACCCTGCCTCTCATTTTCAAGCCCATCCTTTGTGGGTAAAAGAACAAATAGTACAATTAAATTAAAGGAGATGTGTGTGAACTCCCAATTGCAGCATTTAGTCAGGGAGCACCATGTGCTAAATATTTCTAATTCTTATCACTTACTTCGATTAAATATTCAAGACACAAAGTTAAACAGCAGAGGGCTTTCTATGCTAATGATTAAAAATAATTCTTGACTAATGAGTATTAATTAGCTTGCAGGTCAGTCAACAAACATTGATTAAGAGCTTAGACTGCATATGAAATTGTGCTATACACCCTAGAGATTTCACAGTAATAGATTTACCTAGAATTTAATAATTTAACTTTGTGGGGAATAGTTACTAGTAAACAAATTATATATATGATATATAACATATTATATGTTATACATATATTAACAAGATGTACCTAGTATATATTTACAGGTAACGTAGCTCCTGTGAAACTTTAAAACAGCTATTTGCATATAGTAAATATTCAAAACCTCACATTCTGCCATAGAAGTTTTGAAATTTCTTTATATACTTTAAATTGGTGAAGAATATAAAATCACCTATGGACAAGCACACTGACTATTATTTATAAGATTTCATTGGTTTTCATGCCCTTTGTCCCTATCAATGTGATTTAATACATAAAATCCTATGTGAGCCCTGAAGATGAGTAAGGAAACATGGGAAGGATGCTACTTTGCAGTTAGGTTACTGTTCTGGAGACTCAAATGTGAAAAACCTCAGCTACACAAACAGATCAAGTATAGTTACCCAGCACTTGTTCAGCCAAGCCATGTCCCTTTAGTGATCAGACCAGAGTGTCTGGTAGGTCACACAATTATCTTATGGACTATCTTGTTCACAGTACACCAGAAACAAATCACAGATAAACCAAGACAAAGTATTCTTGTCCCCAAATCCTCATCCCAGGGAATCATGCATACACTTTAACAGGGAATACTTCTTTTTTGACTTAGTTAGGGTTTCATTTCTGTAAAGAGACACCATTGACCAAGGGAAATCTTATGAAGAAAAATGATAAATTGGGCTGGCTTACAGTTTCAGAGGTTTAGTTTATTATCACCATGGTGGGAAGCATGGTAGTGTCCAGGCAGATATGGTGCTGGAGAAGAAGCTGAGAGTTCTACATGTTGGTCCACAGGCAGCAGGAGGAGACTGTGTGACACATTGGGTGTAGGTTGAGCATATTTGAGCTCAAATCTTGCCCCTACAGTGACACCCTTCCTCCAAGATGTCCACATCTACTCCAATAAGGCCATATCTTCTAATACTGCCACTCCTTTTGGCCAAGCCTTCAAACACATGAAGGTATTTGAGTCATACCTATTCAAACCACCATATCTTGGAATAAAAAAAAAAAGCTGAAAAGAAAGCTTAGCTAAACTTTGCTTTATAAGTGTTATTCTCTAACAAGGAAAATATATCCATGACAGAACTCTGTCTACAGATAACTACCAAAAGCAAAATAAATAGTGAGAGCCTGGAAGACAACCAGGTGTGCAGGACCTGCCGATTGGGTAGCCCCAGTTTGTCCTTAGCAACGGTAGAAGTGCCATTCTAGCTCTCAGTCCACAGGCTCCTCCACATCCACCTACAGCTCTTGCCATTCATGACACAGGCTATGAGTGCCTAACTCACTTTGGGTTACTGACATCATCAAAGGGCACAGCAAGGTAGCTCCAGCTTGCACACAGGTGCATGGATGAACCTGTCTTGGTGCTGGATATTTGTAGGTGTTTTAATTTCACTGTGACGGTTATGTGATAGTTTTGGGTTTTGCACATGTATCCACAGGCATTTTACAAGTTAATATTTTGGCTAACATACAGCGTTTCATTGTTGCCCTTTCATACATATGTATCATTATACAGATACTTTGTTTCATTGTCATACATTCATACATATGTATCATTTTATGGTGTTCTTACTTGCTCCCCCACTGACTCCCCTACCCCACACTGCTCTTTTGATTGCTGATCCCTGTATTCCCTCTAGTAGCCCTCCTCTTCTGCTTTTGTGACATATAGATTTTTCCCTCTTCCCCTCATATATAGATACCTCTATTTGTAAAGTTAAATTGAGACTCTTTGTGTGGAAAAAGTTGTGCCTATACCCCTTTTAGCCTAGCTTACTGTATTTCATATACAACCATTTTATGTAAACACCACAATGTAGACCCCATTATATTTTACCACATTTTCTTAATCCATTTATATGTTGGTTAGAAATCTAGTCTCATTCTAATTCCTGTCTATTTTTGAATAGCCACAAGCAGAGATGTGCAGGTGTCTGTGCAGTACACTTCTCCCATACCTATTAAGAGAAAAACAATTTTTATCTTAGGACAGCCAAGTAGCTACAAAGAATGGAGCTCAGACTTAGTCCACCTCTTGTTATGAAATACATATGTGTTTTATGGAAAGGCCTTTTTGTCTCTCCCAGCACTCTTAAAAGCATATTCAATCAATAAAAATGGTACACACTGTTCTATTTGGACAGAGATAAGTTACATGATGATAAAATGAAATCGGTTGATGTGAGTGACCACCTTGGTTTTACTGAAGCTGACATCTCTGATCTAATCTTAAGCCACTTTCATCAATAAGGCACATTGCCTTTAGCATAGTCACTGTGCTAAAAAATACATCTGCAGGATATCTTCACTCTTTCTAAAGTTTCTTCAACAGATCTCAGGGTCTCTTTTTCTCAAGAGCTCCTTCTTTTCAGTGCAAAAGCTTTCTTTCCAACATGATTTTGCTGGTCTGTTTGCTAATAAGGACGTTTCTGAGAGTCTATCCCAGACATCTGCCTGGGTTTTCTTCTAGCACCTTTACATTTTGAACAAATTTTTGTACTTGGAGTGAAAGGGAGTTCTTATTTTTATTCTTCTGCTTATACATATCCAATGCCCTCAATACCCTTTACTGAGAAGTCTGTTCTTTCCTCATCATGAGTCCTTGGAGTAGAATAGACAGCCCAGGTATTAATCCACTTGTTTACATCAAGTGAAAGGACCCTTCAAAGATGCCCTCACCCAAGTTCTCCTTTCCTGTTAGTATTGAAAAGAAACTCTAAATTTGGTGCAACTCCAGCAAAGATGTAGAAAATAACTGCTGGAAAATACAGATGTTTCTCAGGAGTAAAGGTCCTGTGCAGTATAAATGTCCTATAGTCCATGCTACAATAACATGCAGTTGTAGAACTTGAGAATATTTGGCAGTCACAAAACTACGACTGAAACAGAATAATGTCACAGTAAAGAAACAAAACAAGCACAATAATGGAATGTTTCCTACAATATCTTTTAAAGAAACTTGAGTTTCTCCTTCAACATATTATATATCTACCTCCATTTGCAAACTCATACATGCACACACACACACACACACACACACACACACACACACACACACACAC